>JAPMOB010237244.1:0-11462 GCA_029875015.1 Lepomis gibbosus
TACCTGGAATCTGCTGTAGCCACTCTCCCAGTTTGGGGGTCACAGCTCCCAGTGCTCCGATTACCACTGGCACCACTGTTCCTCTTACTTTCCACATCCTTTGTAGCTCCTCTTTCAGCCCTTGGTATTTCTCAAGCTTCTCGTGTTCCTTCTTATAGATGTTGCTGTCGCTTGGGATTGCCACATCTATCACTACTGCCTTCTTCTGCTGTTTGTCGATCAACACAATGTCTGGTTGGTTAGCCATCACCAGTTTGTTTGTCAGTCTGGATCTTGAAGTCCCACAGGATCTTAGCTAGGTCATTCTCAACTACCTTAGGTATACATATATATATTTCTGTGTTTTTACTCAAGCCATTAAAGTAACCTTTGTGCAACTTGCATTTAAAATACATTTGTGTTAAAGGACTTATTTTTGTTGTTATTTCAAACAAAACACTGGGATGGACAATTAATCTTATTTACGACTTTCAGCCTTGGGAATAGAAGCTTACGAGGAGCACTTCTGGTCAGCATTAAACCATTTCTGTTTTACCCCAGGCTTTCTAGGATGATGAGATACAGAATAATTCATCCAACTGTTGAATTTTTAATTAAAAATCTCACCCCATATGTTAAATGCCAAATTCACTTGCAGCATTTCATTACACAAAAATTGGTCTTTAGTGCAGTATTAGTCTAAATGTAGAAGGTCCAGGGCTTTTTTTGTAGTTTGCTCCTCATCCATACAGGATATTTGCCAGATGGACAGGTCCAGTTCCTGACCAAATATAATTTATAACATGTGATCTCAGGTGGCCACCATGGCTTCTAAGTTAAATGAAGGCCACATATTATGCTATTAGGACAAATCTACTGCAGCTATCCCTACTGTCAAACAGTCCTGTTGTAAGTGTTTTAAGTTGGGGCTGCTTTGAGATGAAAGGCTGAAATGCTACATACATAGATGTATCACATGTTATAGACCTGGCTTTATAGCACTTACCTCTATGATGTCATTTTAATGGTGAATAATAAGTTGTGTTCCTTAAAGGCAGACTCCAGCTGTTTAGTTCAACACTTACATTCATCCCTAGTCCCCAGGGGATGAAGCTTCCTGACTTTATCTGTAGCACCAATAGTAGGTTGACATTTTTGGCTTTTAGGGAAATGTCTTGATGATGGCTGGATAGATTGGCATGAAATTGTGTACAGGCATCCAAGGTTCCCAGCAGATGAATCCTAATCATGTCAAGTCAAACTCCTTCTGATCTAGTGCCACTAGCAGGTCAAAATATCAATTTGTCCAATATGTTTGATTCATGACCAAATACCTGCAAAACGACTGAAATCACCATTGGCCTCAGCCGTAGCCTACTTTCTGTTTAATCTAATTACCAAATGTTGACATGCTAATGCTAGGAGAGCTAACATGGTAAACAATATCGGTGCTTCCTTTCAGCATGTTAGCAGTTAAAATTTACAGAATGTTTCACTTGTGTATGGCATATGTTGCTCTTCATTGTTGCTTTTTATATATTTGTATATGCATATATTTTTTCACATATGTATTATTTTTAAATGTATATGGTTAACTATCCTGGTTCAGCTTTGTTTCTTTATTTTTATTTATTTATTTATTTTAATTTTGTATCTATATTCCTGAAAAGCTAAGGCCAGTAAAGCTAATTCTGATGTTATCATTTAGCTCAAAGAACACCTAGGCACAATGTTGTCTTGTTTCAGGCTTTAGAAAGCTCCTTCACAGTCACAAAAAAAACATTTACATAGTTTCACTTGTTGAGTTCTTATGGCATGGGGGCTAATCTTAATGTGTAAATTCCAAAAAGTGGCTCTTTGATGCTGAAAGGAGCACACTAATGCTGATAAGATATGTACATCTAATAAAGAGCTTGTCTTAGATTTTTAACCAGCAGTCTGTGATTGCAACACACAATTTAATCAACCCCTCATGCTCAAATATTGTTATCCAGTCTGTAAATAAGGTAAGTAAGCAAATTGTACAGCACATGTCTATGGATCACACACACTAAATTAATAACCGTCTGGTGAGAGGTTTAGCATATTGTAATATATTTGGCAGGACCAGTAATTATAAAACTAGGCCATATTGCAATGGGAGATAATTAACGTTAGCCCGTCCCTGGGAGGTTTTTGTGGAGTGGGGGGGAGGTTTTGACACAGCCTATTCAATTATGTCCTTCCCTGTGGGTCCGGAAACCCAGAATATAGAATATCTAAATTAGGCACATGACAAATCTCTCACTGAGTCAGATGGAGCAGGTCACGGATGGCAAGGTGGCCAGCAAGTTGTGGGAGCAAATCGTGTTTGCGGTTTGGTGTAGGTAGATACCGAGCTGTTAGAAAGTTGTCAACTTTTTTTGTGGTATGAGGTGAGAAGAACACCCACCTACCTGTTAAACTTACAAATGAATAGGAGGCCTTTGTGCTTGAATAGAAGAATGAAATAACTTTTGTCCATCTCTCTTCACAGTTAATAAACCTGAATTATTATTCAGATATTCCTAAAGATTTGCTATAGGATGGAAAGCATTTATATTATGTCTCTCCTATTATCAGGTTTCTATTACTGCGGAAAAGGAAATATATGAAGATAGAAAGAAAAGGGCACCAGCACCACACCAGATCAATTAATGACATGCTGGAAAACCCTCAAAATTACCTATTGATTTTTTGCAGTGCATGTGTGGAGCTAATTGCATTGGAAATTCCTACAATGTCATGATTAGAGGTTTGCTTGATGAAATTTGGAATGGCCTCCCAAATGATGCTCATGGGTTGATGGAATTCAATTAGGATGCAATTATAGACAAGATGCTAGCTGTAGCGCTTACACCTGAAAAGTTGGCACTTTGAAAATTATTGCTGAAATTGTTTTTTAAATGGATGGCACACAAGACCGTTACGTGACAAAAAGAAAGTTCAAGGGGGGGTTGTATGGAGGGAAAGCTCATTACATCAAGGAGCCGTTATCTATTTTTCAAATTCAATAAAAATGCATTTTTGTTATGCATGCCTGATGAAAAAGTCAATTTCGATTTCTAGATCTCACTTAAGTATTAAACGATATCAATGAAAATCTGTGTTGATATCCAGTGGGATCTTATGTTGTAGATGTTTCAATTAAATTTTTATCTCTCTCATAAAAGAAGAGGCTCAAAAAAGTGTGCCTTGGTTTAGGCATGCTTAAAAAAGTCATACAATACAAGCTGTCCTCCCTCTGTACTCCCTCTGTACTCCCTCTACTACATCATAAACAGAGAAATGGGTCACTTATATCAACACAGGAATTCAAGACATTGCATTTGACCCTCTATGCATAGCTCTTTCAACACCTGCACATTGAATATCTAAATAAAAATAACATACATGCCTTTGGAAAAGGAGCTAAGGGGAATGTAGGTTCTACATTTGGTGGACACTAAAACAAACAGCAAAACAGTTTCATGTATATTTGGTGAAAAGGCATGGTTTTATAATTACTTAATGGGTCAACAGTTAAATAATTGTTAATGGTAATGGATTGTAATGGTGCATAGTAAAGCGAGGCTAAAGGACAACACTATCACCTCATCAGCACTCTCACTGACAAAATGGGGTGTCCAATCATGATTGGTCCATTGTCAAGACCAGTCACAATACCTAGAACAGTGGTGAAGATCGAGTCAGGACAGAGAGAATAGCAATTTATGTCCTATGCAAGACCGAAATAGCCATGAAAACGTGCACGTCTTTCAAATGAGGATGACGCTCAAGGACTTTCTTATGGATCAATAGAGATACATGATGCTATCGTATCAATTGGCATTCCGAGCCACAGTGCATTAAGGAGGCTGATTGTTCTTAAATGTATAAATTATAGCTAAGACCTTGCATGGCGTGAGAAGGGAGGGTATGGGTAGAACAATGGTTATCAGTGAGTGCTCGTTGATCACGCTGGGTTTCTAGTTCATGTATGTGCCAGATGCACATGCTGCTTCGTTGACCAAACCTTTCTCGCTCAGCCAGCAGCTGCATAGTGAAAACAGCAAACTAGCTGATGCTTCATCATCACTAAGTCTGTCACTGGGATCCTTGTGGGGAAAACAATTCCTACTAGCCCTTTTCTATCACAGGAAATTAATAACATGTGACAAGGCTTCCCATAACCTAAACTTCTAAGAACATTGTGAGGCTTTAGTACGGCGTTCTTCTTTTTGTTGCAGATGGGAACAAAATAGGGCACTGTATTTGCAAAATTAATACGTTGGCCCAGAATTATCCTATTAATCAGTTTTCTCGAAAACATAGATTAGCTTCCACCCTCCGTTAGCGACGCGTGTAACTGATTTTTAAGCTTTGTGAATGGATGTTTTTTGGGGGTTTTTTTAGCAAAAAGCAACTTAGGAGTCGCAGTAAACTTCTCGCCACCAAATCTCCTGCTAAACTTTCAATGAACTTGCTCTGAGTGGCCTTATCTCCACAAATAAGGGTCAACAAGTTTTTTTCTCTATGTTTCTTCTTTGTTTTTAAAGCATCGCTTGTCCTAATTGATATGCATGCATGTAAAATGTCACTTCATGTTGTCTTGGCTGAACTCGTCCTTTTATTGTGATCAGTGCCACTGCCAATAACTCAAAGATGACTGAAACTATTATCTCCTGAGCAGGGGCCGAATTCCAGGAGCTCAGAATCACAGGAAATGGAGAACGGTGGAAACAAAAGCAGAACCGGGGTAATGGCTACATGTTAGGTTCTTGCAGTAGAAAAGGGATAAAGGACCTTGGATCACATGACTCTAAAGTTACTAAGTGTGCAACAATGCAGCTCTTCACTTTATCCTTGAACGTCCTGCTAAATAAATGAAAGGATAGGATTTTGACTAATTATAAAAAAAGTAAATTTTTTTTTTCATCTGAGCCAGTATTTGCTGGATATAATAATCCAGAAAAGTCCAAGATGTCAAGCAGGGCTCTCATTAGAAACAAAATGCTGTGTCTGCAAATGAATGCAGAGTTTTCTGGGCTCACAATATCTGTTTGTCACAATTTTATCCCACTAGTAGAACTGTCAGTTTCAAACAAGAAATAATGTACCGTATTCCCCAGAAATACTGCAGTCCTGCCTTGTGTCGCAGCAACCTCTTCTATTGTCTCTGAATAATTTTCAAGCTCTTCTCAGATCTGACAATGCAAATTATGAGTTCAACTCTCGTCTCCACTGGCTAACGATGTGGCAGTAGATGTTCATTTATAGAGAGCTGTTCAAAGACGCAGAAAACGACACATCTCGGAGATAAAGCTGAATGATTTTCCTGTCATCTCATCTTGCTGTGCTAAATTTGAACAGTTTTAAACAACCATCCAGTCTTAAAAGGTAGGGTGAAGTCTGACCATTAAACATATGGCCGCATACCTTCACTTTGCATGCAGCTGAAGCGAACATAAAAAGCAGCCCAGAAGTGCTACTTGGGCACTGAAGTTATTGCTGTAGCATTTTTTGTGTGGAGCATGACTGTTTTATTTAGGCCATTCGTCTTGTTACCTAAACCATTATTTATGCCATTCCCCATCTTAAGTTAATCTCCCAAAGGGTGAGATTTATACCTATGGAAGGCAACCATTATCCACATGTGAATTAAGCAGAATGGGAAATGGCATATTTCATCTCTTTGACACTAAGCGCTTAGCACATTTCTCAGGCTCTGGAGGTAAAGCAACCATACATTAAAGAAAGGGTAGCTATTGTATTATGTTTGGTTTTGTAAGCCTTTCTGTGAACATCCTTTGGAGCTCAGACAGTTGAGCATCTATATGTTTAACCTTAGTGATGATCAAAATTTAATGTGCATGTCTAAGGTGCAAGTCCACCTCTGGGTATAGCAATTTTATCCTCCGGTGACAATAAAGGGAAGATGAACTGTATCGACACTGTGGCAGCACCCTGGGTGATTTTCCACAGATAAAAGCATCATTTTCTGGTTCAGATCTGGTTCAGAACATGATGATATAAAGCTTATTTCAGTGCAAAGCTCAGAGCGGCATAGTGTGATTCTACAGATCTGGTTTTCTATTCATCACCAACAGGGCAGCTAGCAGTTTTTATCTCTTGACATCACCCAGACAGTGTCTCAGTCCTCTAGTGAGGACCTGACTGAACTCCACTGTAATATTTCACTTCTTTTTTTAGGCTATATTTTACCGGGGTCAGACGACCACTGGGAGAAAATGGCACTCACGCAATCAAGAATTTACCCTCCTTCTCATGTCTGCTCTTCTTTGGATTGCAACTCACAAATCCTTTGCTTGTCAGTGCTAGCAACAGCTTACCAACCCTTCATGCCACTTCAAAAGCTACTATCGTCTGAAGCTGGCGTGCAGTGGCATTTCGGAGGAGTCAGTTTATCCAGCAGTTGTAAACTGTCACATCTGCAGCACAAGGCCGTTTGATTAAGCTAATGTCATTGATTATGACAACATGCAGAGTGATACATGCAGAGTGATTCAGGAGGAGGGGAGGGGGGTGGGGGGGGGCTGCTGCACGTGAGAGGTGTTTCAAAATCTCGGTCAAGGCATTGCTTTTGATTCTTGCTGCGCCCTGGACTTTTAAGCCCACATGTGGCTAATTTTTAGCCCTACCAGAAAGATGTGAAAAGAAAAATGAAGATGATAGCTTAGAATACATGAGCAGATAGTAGATTTGGACTTGTGTGTGTAAATGACAAGATAGTAGCAGAGAAATAGAGCGAGAAAAAGCTGTAGTATTGTAAACATCAGGAATCATCATGTTTTTGCTTACATTTGTCAACCAGCAGATGGTGGTTGGTTAGGGTCAGAACAGCGCCTTTTGAATCCTGTCGCGGCCTGGTCTTCTAAGCCCCATGTGGTATTTCAGACGGATGGAGAATGAATGAAGGGGGTGACAGAAAACATGTGGGTAAGCCTGCAAGCGCCGCCATCTCCAAGCTTGAGTGTGTGTTTTTTGTTTTGCAAGAGGAAGGAGGCCAAGAGGAAGGAGGGTGAGCGGCCGTGGCTGCCTCCCCTCCAGTGACAGCTCTCTGCTCGCTCTGCTTCAAGCGCAGTGACACACACACACGCGCACGCACTCGTTCACTTCCCCTGTATCTCTTCTTCGGCTGTACAATTGCACGGATATACACACACACACACACACACGGCAGAGTGTCGGGCGACAGAGAGCTCAGGGCCCCAGCAGGAGTCACACAGGCAGTGTGCCAAGTCATAGCTTCTACTCCGTTCTACCCCAGCAGTATGCCTTGAGAGGGCCTCGGTGACACACTACTCAATATAGATTATGTATGACTAGCTGTGTGATACTGGCAAATCAGTACATCATGTTCATGTCAGCGCCTCACCACTGAGGATCACAGCAATGCCCTCAATCAGCATTGGATTAAAATAAACAAAGTTATTACCTCCATATATGCTTCATACCTGCGTAAGAAATCCACAGGAATGCATGCATGCATGCATGCATGCACACACATACAAACCAACACCACATATATACACGTAAAAATCCCTTTGCATGTGAAGCATCCTCGTGTATTCATAGATATTGCGTGCACCGTGTATAATTGTGTTGGCACAGACACCTGCACGTTTAAATAAAGAGTCTGACATTTGGATTAAAAAAGCTTGTTTGTCATTAAACACACAGCCAGATGAGACGTTCAATATCAATTTCATCCCTGTGTATCCTGGATGTGTTTAGCTGAGTTTAGCTCTTAATTTGTGTTGTGTTGACTGCAGGAGGAGTGGTTGCTTCATTATGGAGTTGCTATGGAAATGAAAAAGCTTAAAGACTAAAAGCTGGGGAAAACACAGAGAGCCCTAAGCCCCCCTACTTCCGGTGCCCATGAGCCTAGCTCAGTTCCACCAACTCTGAAATTGTTTTATTTACAGTTTTCTTTGCTTAATATGCGTAAAAAATAGAAATAGTAAGATATTGTGGTTTTAGGAGCAGTTTATAGGAGTTAAAGCCACTATGTGTAGGATTTTTAGGTGATAAAAGTAGTGTTATTTGTAGAAAAAAATAGACAATCCTGTGTTTCCACAGTGTCTTTTCTGATGCTGCCACTGGAGGCACCAGAGGTGGAAAGTTTAAAATTACATTCATAGTAGCTTTAACCAACAGCTGCCGTTGATGTTTCAGCATTGCGTCATAATTGTGGCATTACTAATTAAACCCTGTCTTCAGAATGGAGTTGCTAGGTTTGGGAACTGCAATAATACACCTGTGTACAAAACACAGGTGAGGTGACTAAATACAATATGCCAATAAAAGGTGTGAAAAGGCATATTTCATATTCCCTATACTATGTTTCCCAACATTGGCCTTTTACCTACTCAGCCTCACCTATGTTTGATTTATGAGTCACTGTGAACTTGACTACCTAGTCATGTGACCTCCATACGCTGCACACAATGAACCATTGTTTGACCAACCATGTTAGTCAGTGATGCTTCAGTTAGCTTTTGTGTTGACCAGTTTGCATGGCTGTTTAGGAGACAGTTTTCATCTAAAAGTTCAATGCAGTGAAGTGGCACCATTGATGGTAAAGTGTTTCACTTCCAGCCCATAATCTGGAGCTTGTATCCTTCTCAAATCCACATCCAATGATAATATGCTAAAGTGCAGAAGAGGATTAGGGCCACATGTGAAATTTCTTTTGAATTTTGACTTTAAACTCAGAATTAAAAAAAAAAGCCTATATATGCACGATATATTTATAAGAACACCCACTGCATCATTTTTTTTTTACATTTTGAAATCAAGTGAAGCCTAAGTTTTCAGAAAGTATTTTATATAAGAGCTGAATTGAACTACCTTTCACCAGTTTTAAATGGTTAAACCCAGTCCAGAACATCCCAACCAAACTAAACATCAAGTCAACAATAGGGTAATAGGAAGGCTGACCCTGCAGGATTGAAATGACCCGCACACCAAATGTATCTGAGCAATGCTTAATACTCTATTTTCACCATTAATGTTGTCCCGGTGCAGGAGCTCACCCTCACTGTTGAAGTGAGAAGAGGCTTATGGGATGAAGAAATGCTGGGTATTTTTCTCTACTCTGTGGCTATCACAGTAGTCTGAACATCAGCAGCTCTGCTAGGAAGTTGATGTTTTAAAACATTAAAAAAAACATCCATTTTCTCTTTATAAGCAAATGCTTTAACATGTTTTGAAGGCCTTAAGGACACAGGATGCTTTTTAGTGATAAATGTTGAATGTAAATGCAACTGTGTTTGTTTTCAGTGAGCCTCCACAGGGTGTCTTTGACAGTACTACCTCACGTCGCCAATTCAGTTTAATGTTTTAATCTTTGTACGTTTTAATCAGCCATAATTAATTGGTTCTGTTTACAAGGTTTACATGTACCACCATCACCCTGAGTCTAAATGAGTCTAACACATTGTGGTGATTTTATTTTGATAAGGTTTCCATCAAGAAAGGTTAGCTTGGTTCAGATGGGTTCTTTTGTACTTTCTGCACACACAGGGAAAACAAATAGATGGATGAGATTATCAAAAGAAAAGATGGTATTTTATCTGGTACACTAATCCCACTTAAACAACTGCTGAGCACATAGAGTCTGGCATTTTCTAATACAGATTGTGTGTACGCAAGTGAATCCTTTGTGTGTGCTTACAGTACTTCACAGTTTAAGTGAGTGGCTGAGCCTTGACCTTACAGAGAAAAGATGACAAATTTAGCATTGGTGTAAATTAAATAAATTAGGCTGCAACACAAACAATTATTTTCATTAACAATTCACTTGTCCATTATTTCTTCAATAAATAATTTGATCCAACTAATGTCAGAAAATGGTAAAATATAAAAAGGTCTATCCCTCAGAGTTTTCCAAACTTTTTCAGTTTTCCAAAAACACAAAGATTTTCAGTTTAATGTCATAAAATAGTAAGAAATCCTTACGCTAAGACATGTTCATACCTGAGAAACTGGAACAAGAGAATACAGGAACACAGCCAGACATAATATTGTGGGTGGGCTCTTTGAAAATCAGGTAGGACTTGCCCACAAGTCCTTTGGGTCTTCAATTTCTGCTTATTTTTGCTGCAAAGTGAAGTAGTGGGTGCTAACAGGATGTTTTAGCTGAATTAGCAGCCACCTTTAGCTAAGTATAGATGGGGGAATGGCTTAGGTGGTAGTGCAGCTTGGTGATATAAGTGGTGCATATATACAGTACTGTGCACAAGGGTTGATAGTTGCCTGAAGGACATTTGTCAAATAATATATTCGTTTTTTAAAGACTAGAATGAGTCTTCACATTGGTAAACCTCCCTTAGGGAAGTCCTTAGACTCATTAATCAGCAGATCTAAAGTTAAAATGTTTTAAAACGTGGTGCTTCATCCTGTTCTAGTAATGCTGTCAACATCTGGGACCATTGTCTGGGGGATGTTTTGCCCTTTTAGAAACACTCATTAGGGTCATTTAAGTGGCTCTAGCTGTACGGCTCCATTCATCAGCGTTTTCATCAGCTTGTTTTTCAAAGTCTCCTCTTTTGTACGTATTCATCTAATGTGACTAAACTGACTAATACAGCAAGGCTCTTCTACAATGGGTGCAAAGAATTGTAGTAGCATTCACCAGTGTCCTTCCTAAATAAGGTGGAAACCAGGGCTTTACTTGCCTGTTTGTTTTATAAAAGAAAAAAAGTTTGTCATGCTAATTCATAATTCAAACTTGAGTTTATTTAAAATAGCTGATGTCTTTTCAGAGTTTCAGTCCCTAAATAATTTTAACGATTATTTGTATGCCTGATTTTTTTTATTATCATTCAAGAATACTGAATAAACAAATGAGAACAAGTGAGAAAGTATGTAAATAAAGTTTCCAATATATAAAACATTAGCACAGGACAAACCTGATTTATGTGTCAAAAACTCCAACTTCCTCTCAGACTTAATAAGCTTCAGGGAAAGTGAGCACTGGCGCAACATTATACAACAAAGGCCACATATTCGAGGCGATACTTTAAATGCAATAATAAGAAGAGGTGTGTCACAATCTGTATGAGTCAACTCAGTATGTGATTGATCAATAATAAATCAGAGCAGCATGACTCAGTGTGTGGAAATAACGGAAACCTTCTGAGGTTTTACAAACTGTGAAAACTAGAGGCAAACAATCCAATCAGTCACAATCTGGTGTTAGTGGGCAGCGCTTAGAGATGGTACTTATGAATCAGTGATGATGTAGTTCATTTACTTTTTATTACTATAACATAATGTTGTAAAATGTTGTTCAAGTGTGTGTGTGTGTGTATATTTATATATATATATAAAAATCCCCCTCTCACCACTTGCGGGGTGGTATGTGTCATCCTCAAGCTCGGGTCCTCTACCAGAGGCCTGGGAGTTTGAGGGTTCTGCGCAGTACCTTAGCTGTTCCTAGGACTGCACTCTTCTGGACA
>JAPMOB010237250.1:0-21873 GCA_029875015.1 Lepomis gibbosus
GATAAAACTTTTTGTTTTTTATCCTCATGTGGAGTTTATGTTGGAGTCTGTGTTGTGCTGGGAGCAGGTCTTTCTTAGTGCTAGCAGACTCCATGTCGTAAGTTGCAGTGTCGTCTCTGCTGAGTGCAAAGTCAGGGCTCTGGACCATAGACTGTATATAACGGCGAGAGGCTCGGGAGCGCGCATGCACGTGTCAGTCACTGGATTTCGCGGAAAATACGACCCGGAGCCTTCGAATAGGAACAGGAATATTTGCCTTCAGAGTTAATAGCCAAACCCGGCAGGTGGATCATTTTAATGTCAGATTACAACCCCTTCGCACACAGGCAATAAAAAAAGGATTCATTTTAGTAGAAAAACTACATATAGAACCTTTAAGTATATTTTGTCGAGCTGTTAAAGAGGGCCTTGGATCTCCAAAACCAATCAGAACATTAGGGGTAACAGAATATAGAGTAAATATGTTTTTTGTGTATTTCTAATTCTTAGCTAATACGAGTCACAGACCTGGTTGGCATCTTCATCATGTTAAAGGGGAACAGGAGCAAGGATGGTAAAGGATCATCTCGTTGATTAATTGAGTCACAGTTATATTTGAAATCTGCGTCTGCAATTGATGATAAATACTGATACGGTTTGACATTTTTTGAGCTGTAATGTTACATATTGTGTTTAGCTGTTGTTTCCTCAACTAAATCAGAAATCCCCCAAAAGTATTAAGTTAAATTAATGAGTATGCATATCTGTATTCACAAGAGTTTCTTTAGCAATTAGTGGGTTTCTTTGGGCGTTAACAATATTAGAAATAGCATGTCTTAAATGAGATCCCTTAAGTTACAAAAATGATTTATGTTTGAAAGGAAACTTAAGAGATATTTTTGTTGTGGCATCTGTGAATCATCATTCACAGTTTACAGGAAGTCTGGGTTTCCTGTGCAACCACAAGGGGGCCATGTACCTGTTTGTCTGCATTTAGATGACAGCTGCGTCAATCTCAATTTTAGTTAAAACTGATTGTGCAACACATCAGGGCATTGAAGGCATTATTTAAAATGAAATCAAAGATCAATCAAAAGATGTTTTAGGGCTATTTTTTCCCTTAGTGTGTTTTCATGTGTGTGCGTTTGTGCAACAGAGAGCTTATGTCTCAAGTCTAGAAACCAGTGTAGTTTGGATACTGACCAAGAGCTATTTGAGTGAATCTAGGACACTGAATGAATACCTGATAGCATAGGAGTACCACTTTTTGGAAAGGCACTTTCATGAAAGCAATAAGTTAAAGGTCTGTAAGTTAAGAGATCTTTTCCGGCCCTCCTCCTGCCTCTTCCTCAACAACAGCATGTAATGATACTGATAAGCCTTCAGAGGTGTTACTTGATCACTCAATAAATCTGCAGCTCATTCCCTCATGTGTCTGCAGACTCTTGTAAAGTGTCATATAAAAGTCTGCTGATTTATGACCAGAGAAATGACAGAGTTAGCGGCAAATGCTAACCCCGGCTCTCACCAGCCAGTTGTGAACTGCTTAGAAAAGATGGAGTTTATCCCCTGTACCTGTGCAGAATGAAAATGAGTTTCCCATCACTGAAGTTGTTTGCTGTTGTAAAGTTGGTACCATTGAAGGTGGCTCTATTTTAAAAATGTTTAATGTTTGGGAAGGTTTTTGTTATTAAAGCTCATGTTACATTGTTATGCCTGGAGGCAAGTCAGGTTTAATAAATAAGATGTTTATTTTTATGGAAGTAGTCTATGACTTTCCAAGGATTCGTATGATTATTTTATACTCACCTTCATCTCAATCTGTCCTTTGTAATAGCACTTCTCTTTATCCTTCAGTCATTCTTGCACTCATACCAGTCCCACCTCTTGTCATTTCCTTTTATATCTTAAACTAACTGTATTTTCTTTAAAGCCTGATAATGTCTCCAGTGTGTTTCCTGTGGGTGTGTGTCTGAGGGAGAAGGATGGAAGAAGAATCAAAAAAGGCACATGGCTGGATTACTGCTCTCTTTTTGTCCCACGTGCCTCACCAGCAGTGTAGTCCATGTAATGGGTGACCAAGAGTTCACTGGCTGATAGGAGTGTGCAAGTCATCATTAGCATTTCCCAAGTTCTACTGGCCTGATAGTCACTGCCACAGGCCCAAATCTTCCCTGTTATTAAACACTCAGACCAGCAAAAAGTAAATTAGTGTAAATTAGCTCACAGTTTTTTTTCTGTCCGGAAACGTTACTGTTTTAATTCATTCTGGCCACTTTCATTTGCATCGTTTCCAGATGTAGCTCCTGGCGGCTCTTTAGAGCTTTCTTAAGTGGAATTGTTACGTTTATTAATAATGGCCCAAAAAACAAGGATATAGATGAGCTTAAGCCAATTCCCAGCAAAGCAGAGTATTTTGACTTGCTCTTGTGCATCATATATTTCATGGTAGTAGCATCCAAGGCAGACAGATTAATGTCTACACAGTGATACATCCTCTGGAGATACATTTAGCATAACGGGGGTGTTGATTTCAGTTTGCCATTGCCTCACCACATTTTTCAGCCTGCTTCTACTTCTCATCCCCAAATCCCATTTGAAGCATAATTCCAGTGTTTTGCCAATTAACATTTGATCTATTGCAGTTTGTGAAAGTTAAATTCCTTTCTCTTGCTTGGCGGTCGGTGCAAGGGCTTCTCTCTCTTTCACTGTGAGGCCTGGTGGTTTGTGGGGTAACCTCTCTGAGGGTGATTTATACCACACAGATGTTCTTGGATGAGCAGTTATCCTGTTGGGAATTAGTGTGTGTGTCTGTGTGATGAGGGTAATGCCATTAGCTCTGATACAGAGCTGTCCAATGTAGTCTGCAGTGGAAATTGTAATGAATTGTAATGAAAAAAAGCTTTTCCACCCCCCCCCCGCTGATTCAACCTTTTATCCATTACTTTTAGCTAACTATTTCACCCTTATTATCTATTACTTAAAGCTAACTATTTCAACCTTTTATCCATTACTTTTTGCTAACTGTTTGAATCGTATTATCCATTACTTTTAGCTAACTAGGTAAACTATTTATTCTTTACTTTTAGCTGTGTCAACCATTTATCCATAACTTTTTGCTAACCATCTCAACCTTTTATCCATAACTTTTAGCTAACTGTTTCAACTGCATTATCCATTATTATTATTATAGGCCTAACTTTTCCACTGTATTATCCATTAGTTTTAGCCAACTATGTAAACCATTTATCCACTACTTTTAGCTAACTATTTCAACCTTTTATCCATTACTTTTTGCTAACTGTTTAAACAGTGTATTCAGGCATAGCTGTCTGAATATTTGGACATAAATATGAAATATTTTATTTAATTTTTTTAATTAATTGAGTTGAGTGCTACTATAGTAGTCCACATATCCCCTGCAACTCCAGGCATACCCCTGGTTTGGTAATCACTGCTTTATCAGACAGTATAGTCATCAAGTAGCAACCTTGCAAGAAGTTGTTTCTTCTTTATCAAATTTATTGATATTATACATTTCAATGCAGGAAGACATGTTTGAAGATAAAACCAGAGCTTAAAGTCTAATACAGCTCTCTTTAATCAGGGGTAGATTCAGAACAAGTTCTTTGGCAGCAACACTAACTAGTTGGCTGTATATCAGCAAGCATCAGTTAGATGTTTGGCACTGGTTATCCCTCTGTTTTGGTGATTGTTGTTGTGTTTTCCAAACACTCAACCTACATTAATAGGCTGGGACAGTCTGTGTAAAAAAACCTTTGATGGGATGAAGCATTTGTCCCCACTGACATAAAAAAAAGCAAAATGAATGTTAGTTTTCTTCTCGTTTCCAATGTCCCTTCGCTATTATATGGGTGTAATGGAGCATTGACTCCATGACATTATTTATAACTGCACTGGAACTGCTAAATCAAGAGTGTGAAAAACATGATTTCAGCTGTCTTGTTCCAGACCTTCCATCAACACAGACCTCAGCAGGGGCGGGTGGAAAGAAATAGTCCCTCGCAGGGAATGGATGTTGTAGGGAATCCTGGCCCATCAACACCTCTGCTTATAATGAGGGACAGGTAAGCCTATTCAGGATTGGGAAGAAGCTGCTAACATATCCACAGAGTTCACAAACAGATGTCATTCACATTAGCTTTTAATGGCCACGGTGTTAAATGTTAGAAATAGGAAAAAGTGATGAGTTCTTACTCCCTTATGATAATTAATTGCTCTCTGTTTATGAGATTATGATTTTACAGTATTGGTTTTGTGAGGTCATAAGTGATCATCTGGTGGTCATTGTTGTTGCCTGGTCCATGCCTGCTGTTAATGAGGACACGATGGGATCCTGTACAAATATAGATCAAAGTCACAAACGTCCTGTCTTATTTTTTTGGTCGGCTTTCTGTGTGGAAAGATACTCAGTCATTACTCATTACTCTTACTGTGACATCACAGTGTCTAAAATAGGAGTCAAAATAAAAAATCAAAGTCAAACTCAGGCTGCTGTTCACATTATTGAGCCGAATGTTGGACTATTGACCTTAATGACCTCTTAAGGCAATCTCTCGTTGAGCTTTTCTTTCTTCAGTCTATGTAAAAAAACATTAAGACAAATCAACGTCCACTACAGTAGCTGCTAAAAGAAATTATGACACGGTCTGAGTGTTACAGCAGGGAAACAGGAGTGTGGACCCAAAATGCAGACATTGATGAGGAGGTAGCAGTTCAAACGAAGATTTATTTAGTTCGAACAAACCAGGAATACTAACAGAACAGGCTTTACTTCTTAGATCACAGTGTTAATCCAAACAAAATGGAAAGTCCAACAAAAGTAAATCCAATAGGCAGAAATAATCCAAAACACAGGGAATAATCCAGGAAACAGGGAAACGACGCATGAAGCAGAACAATCAACAACAGACGATGACACCACGAGGACTAAACAGAACTGAGGGCAATATATACACAAGCAGGCAGGGCAATTAACACAGGTGAGACACATAAGCAAGCAAGCAGACAGGAAACAAACCTAGACAAAAGACACATGAAACTGAGACCTATAAAATAAAACGGGAAGTAAAGCTAGCGACAATACACAAGGACATGTGAAACCAAATACAGCAAAGAACAATGAGGCAATGATCAACTAAAAACCCAAGAGCATGACAGAAATTGAACACTTTGTAATTTAAAGTTAAACAGTTTATTTGTGAGCACAGAAAAACTACAGCTGCCATACAAATGCAGGTATTTTATTGTAGCTTGGTTTCATCAAATGTTATCTCTGCAGTCTAATTCTTCTCCTTTTGTTACAGACCTATCAACACTTTCTCACTAAGTCATCACATATGGACACATGGTCAAGACTCCTTGGCATCAGTTTGTAACATTCTGGAAAGCCCCTTAGCATCATAGTTCAGCACATTGGGGGAAGTCATGTAGTGTCGTTTATGAGCACTAAAAGCAAATATATAGTAAATAAAGAATAGTCTGAGTAAGGAGGTCTGAAAACAACGCAAAAAGGGTACCCAGGATATTAACAAGCAACGCCACGAAGTCGAATTGAGGGGGGAGAATGTGTTGGACATGTTTGAGCACACCATGACACCTCGACTAACCTGTGGTTTAGACCGAGGTGGTCTCGGACTTATCCAAAATGGTGTACTTCAAAGGCCACTAAAAGACTGAAATATTAAATAAACTATTTGATTTTTTTGAATTATCATCCTTATCTAGATAAATAGACTGAAATAAATGACATACTGTTGAGAAAGGCTCTGTTTCAAGCCTAGATTTTTAGTTATTAGCATAGTTACAAATGTTATTGAATTGGTCGCTGTTCTCCAATTACATTTTTAACCACATATGTAGTGTGTGTGTGTGTGTGTGAGTGGATTACTCTTGAGGAGCATCCAAGCAGAAATTGGAAGAGAAAGACTGTGTGGAAAAGCAAAATAGTATAAGAGACAGTTTGCAGGTGTAGAAACCAGAGAGGACCAAAAGCCCTCTGAGGTCCTCTGCTTGGAGCTGGACTGTCTAATTTGAGTCTGTTAAGAGCAGACAGTAGCCATCAGGCTGTTTATCATCAAGAAACTAAACCAAACACAACCCCTTTGAGATCATTTTAAAATTGTTTTAAATTTTGTGGTCAGAGCCTCAATTATTTGTTTTCACTCAATTTTCTAATTAATTAATGAATTAATTACTTAATATTTTTCCTTTGAGCAGATTTTTTTTTATTGCTCTGTAATCTTGAATCAATGATTGTGCTACTTGATATATGACAGTGCATTATAAGCTGAGTTTATGTATTCCATGTGGACAAATTTTTGCTGTTTTTTTTGTTGAGAAATAGTGATGAGAGGTGGATTTTTGGGCCTTGTTTCTTTTTTTCTCCTTTTATTATATCTGTCAAACAGCAGTGTTTTTTTACAGTACTCAAGCGGTTTCATGCTCAAACCCGAGCATTTTTAATGGTTTTAACAAACAAAAGTATGGTTGTCAAGAGCGTAGGTAAAGTAGGTACTTTACATCTGCAGTAAATAAAAGAATAGATAACCAGTCCACGAATGATCGAAATATTGTTCAGTGACCTATATAAATTAATTTACCACAGTTGTCAATCAGTGATGGCCATTTTGTAATAATATGCATACTATTCAAGGTGGATCATACCAGTTTAATTTTATTAAGCAAAGTCAAATACTACTACTGACCATTTTCTAAAGCATACCAGAAGATTGAGGCAGATTTTCTGTCTTACACTTAGCCATGGGTTTCTGGCTGATTTCACTGCAATATGATAATTCACTTGGCGAGACGAGAAACTTGCCCAACATAATCCATCACAATAAAAATTAAGTCCAGTTTTTTAAGCCACAATGCTGCAGCTTATATTAGTGATTTAATTGAAAAATCACACTTGGCGGTGTGTGGTAAAGACAAACGATAACCAAACGTTGATGTCAGGAAAAGGATAATGCGGGTTCCTTTTTGCATTAGTGTTTCTGCTGTAGTGCTGGCGTTTCCTCGAATGCACTTTCAAGGAAGATTTTCCAAAACATTCCTAGCTTGCAACTGTATTACCATGCCTCAGTGTATCTTTGGCAAAAAACTAAAGCTAGAAAGCCAGAAATTGTCCTGTGTGATTGATTGGCTATCTCAACTAAACTTTTCATTGCGTGCTGAAATTAATGGACAACAGTGGGTGCCTGAAGGCAGGGAGTCGATCTAAGAGCTTGGATGGTGTGATGTATGTACGCTGCTTTTAGTTAGTGTGTTTAAACAAGTAAAAACATCTCTGTTTGTGTAAAACTGCAGAACATAAACCACTCTTTATTGCACCTTTAATGTGTGGCTAAAGTCCATACATTGTATATACAGTGGATAGAAAAAGTCTACACACCCCTGTTAAATTGCCAGATTCTTATGATGTAAAATAATAAGACAAAGATAAATCATGTCAAAACTTTTTCCACCTTTAATGTGACCTATAATGTGAAAATGCTGCCACCAACATGCTTCACTGTGGGTATGGTGTTCCTTGGGTGATGCACAGTTTTGTTTTTGTGCCAAACATTTTGGAATTATGGCCAAATAGTTCCACCTTGGTTTCATACCAGACCATAACATATTTTCCCACATGTTTTTGGGGGACTTGATGTTTGGTTTTGCAAACTTCAGCCGTGCTTGGATGTTATTCTTTGTAAGAAAAGGCTTCCGCCTTGTCACCCTACCCCATAGCCCATTCATATGAAGAATACGGGAGATAGTCACATGTACCACACAGCCAGTACTTGCCAGAAATTCCTGCAGTTCCTTTAATGTTGCAGTAGGCCTCTTGGAAGCCTCCCTGACCAGTTCTCTTTTCATCAATTGTGGAGGGACGTCCAGTTGTTTGTAAAGTCACAGTTGTGCCATATTTTCTCCACTTTTTGATGACATTCTTCACTGTGTTCCATGGTATATCTAATGCTTTGGAAATTCTTTTCCTGACTTATGTCTTTCAACAATAAGATCTCTCTGATGCTTTGAAAGCTCTCTCTGGACCATGTCTTTTGCTCTGAGATGCAACTAAGAAAATATCAGGAAAATCCTACAAGAACAGCTGAGCTTTATTTGTGATTAATTAGAGTCACTTTAAATGATGGCAGGTGTGTAATGACTTTTAGTTAATCTGAGTTTAAATGTAATTGGTTAATTCTGAACACAGCCACATCCCCAGTTAAGAGGGCACACTGATGCAACCAGGTTATTGTAAGGTTTTCATTTTTCATTTTTCCCCCTCGAAGATTTCAGTTTGTTTTTCTATTGAATTGCTCACATTATAGGTCACATTAAAGGTGGAAAAAGTTCTGTTATGATTTATCTTTGTCTCATTATTTTACATAATAAGAACCTGGCAATTTAATGGTGGTGTGTAGACTTTTTCTATCTACCTGCATTACAACTGCAACAAAATTAAGCTTTTGCAAAACAGTTTTGTTTTACAAAACAAAACTTAGTCCTGATTGCCTACTTTACTAGATGAACCAAAAGATCCAAACTGATGCTTTTAATGAACTTGGTGCCTTCCATCAGTTTATATTGCATCTTCTCCTTCATGAAAACTGGAGTCAAACAAAGACTGGGAAAATGAAAGCAAGCAAAGCAGTTTCGCTATTATTAAACAAATGCAATGTATCGTGTTAATTAGTGAGCTTTAGAGGTGTTAGCAGGTGGATTTTTTTTTTACCATTGGACAGAGCCTTGCTAGCTGTTTCCTCTTGCTTCCAGTACTTAAGCTAAGCTAAGCTGATTAGCATTGCAATTAACCATTATTTCATTTTCAATTAACCTGTCAATTATTATCTCGATTAGCTGTAAGGTCCACAACATTGCGAAAAATGTCTATCAGTCTTTCCCAAAACCCACGGTGACGTCCTCAAATGTCTTCTTTTATCCACAACCGAAATATATTGAGTTTACTATCATAGAGGAGCAAAGAAACCAGAAAACAATCACATTTGAGAAGCTGAAATTAAAGAATTTGGACGTTTTGTCTTTTTAAAAAGGACTCAAAAGCAATCAATTGACTACTATCAATTAATCGAATAGTTACGAAGAATAGAATAGGCCATTAATTTAATAGTTAACAACTAATCAATTTAATCAGACTAATCATGGCAGATCTAATTGCTGTACGGAAAAAGACAGACTTCTGGCTGATCATCAGCAATCATCTCTCCAACAGTTTGACAACAGATTTGATGTCTCTTGGGGTGCAGTACAGTGGGATGGGGGAAGGCAAAGAACAGATTTTGTACAACTTTTTCTTTATCAGCTCTGGTGTGCTTCAGTCCCTCTGTTTGTTTTGCTTGGCCCTTTTCTTGAGGTGCTTCGCATTGTATCTGTGGTCGATAGCAATATGTTTAAGAAACACAATGCTTTAAGGAGGAAACGGTGTTTTTTTGTCCAGTCTAAGCAGGAATAGCATTCTGAACTCCACAGGAGAATACATTTTAAAGTATCTGTGATTACAATAGTCCTTTTAAAAATGTCTTGATCCACCTAGATTTTTCCTACCATGTTTTCTTTTCATTTTGTGTAACCAGATTCCCTTCCCCAATTCTTATCTTAACTTCTCCCCATCTACTTTAATTTCACCACTGGCTTAAAAATCTTAAAGGATATTGTAGCCTGGCTCATTTCTTGTCCAACTGGCTGGGGTCTGTAATGACTTTGATGACAAATCTGGCTAAACCAGAGAAGGAATGCTCAAATTCAAAGCATGTACCTGAACTAAGTGACAATTGCTTGATTTCAATGAATCTTTGTGTTTCAAGAGAGTTTCAAGAGAAATTAGGAATAATATATTAAAATAAACTCAGATCACCTCACCTTTCAAAGCAATCTGATTACTGAAACCTTTCCATTCACTTTGAACAGTTTAGATTATCTCACAGTAAAGGCACATAATTCTTACTTATTTAAAGGGATAATCTGACATTTTTTGCACATTCCTTTGGAAATGAAGTAACAAAATCCACCTACTGAAATGTAGAAATGACACGTTGTGGTTTTACTAGGAATTATGTGTCAGATTATGTGTTCTTGGCCCAGGGTGCAGTGACTTCCTAGTTTGCCAGGAAACCAGCAGAGACTCCAAAACATAACACATAGCCTCACTGTAATCCCCAGTAAAACCACAATGTGTCATTTTTACACTTTGTTTTTTGTACGGATTACACAAACCAGATATAATGTCTTTATAGGTGTTAATGAGTACTAGAGGTGCTGCTAGGCAGATTTTACCTTTTGAACAGGCTTGCAGTTTCCCTCTTGTTTGCAGTCTTTATGCTAAGCTATGCCATCCAGCTGCTGGCTGTAGCTTCATATTAAATGGACAGATATGAGAGTTGTCTCTCTTCGAACTCTCAGTAAAAGGTCTGAGTACTAGAATAAATACATTAAATTAATTGATATTTGTAGTTTGATATGTATTAAATATTGCACAGTAAGATCACATGTACTAAGAGTGGTGTGGTTCAAGCTCAGCTACACTCATTTTAAATAAAGTTTTGGGCACAACAGCACACATCCATCTTTGTGTTGGGTCTTTTAATAGATCACAGGGCTCTGTTCTCTTCAGTAACCGACGAGCCCCTCGGCCAACTGCTGATCTTAGCAATGCTGATATTTTTTGGTGTTCAGCCAATAGTAAGAGTTGTTTTTGAAAGGCATATGGAAACCAGATGGTCCTTTTGCCCAAACAATTCTTTCAAGGCTTTTCAACCAGTGTGTAATCAAGAGATTGTGGCTTACACACCAACATGTCAACTGAAAATAAACAATACAGTCTTGTATGTTGTATCAAGCATAGTGTAACATAATGCATCTATGTGGTGTGTATGTAACTTAGACCCAGTGTCTAGTTTGTCCCCCATTGTTGTGGATCTGCCTCCATTGGTTGTTGACACACTTTTGCATCATGCTTTGGTAAAAGGTGCCCACACACATCCATCTATTGGTAATATAATTAGGGTTTTGAGGCAAAATGTGAAAGCATTGGGCGTTGGGTGTGTTTGCATGTGTCTGGATATGGTGTGTGCAGAGATGGCCAGGTATATTAGGGAATGTTATGGAAAATTAAAAACGCCTGTGAGGGAGAGGGGCCAGTTGGGGTGACCGTGGCATTTGGAAGCGGGGGCAGTTTTTCCAATCTGTCCACAGTTTGCCTTCTGGTCACCTGCTCACAATTAGACCTGGATGTCTTTGCTCTTCTCTCCGTATGGCCTCAACAGTCATTGTCCAGACGGGGCGTCTCTCACACGTGTCAAGGACTGGAATCAAAGCAATATAATACAGCTCAGAAATTCACGTTCACATCAGTGAATTTAGCTTTATGGCTTGGTTATCAAACATCGATTTTCAAAAAGACAAAGTATGTATCTTTTGTCCTTCTCCCAAAGCCAAAGATTCCTTTATCAGGAACCAGCTACATACTGTGAATGTACATTAGTTTTATTATTTATTAGCCTCATCAGCAAGAACAACACGGTTGAACTGAAAACAAAACAGAGGACTGAGAGCAAACACAGCAAAAAGATCTGAGTATTGAAATCTTAATTCTTAGAGGATAAATGATTAAATGAGGTCAGCAGTTTCCTTATTCAGAACTTTACTGATTTCATTTATTTTTCCTGCATATGGTGTTGGTTTTGCATTCATTATATCATCATTTAGGGTCCACTTAGGTCAATTTGATGCCATGCAACTACAGGATCGCCCTTTTGCCAAAGAAAATGGCTACAAAGCCACCAATTGCAGGCAGTTGCGTGTAAATAAAATCCAATATTTACACTAATAAAGTTGATTCAGCTAATTTAAATGTAGCTTTTTTCTGTCTGGTTTTACTGGTTAATACACTATGTGTGATACAATAGAATAGGGGAAATTTAGGTTTAGATACCATGTATCTAGTTTTACTAAAAAGCTACCAATGGAGGTGGCCATCTTGGAGTAATGAGGGAACGTTGACTTGGTGTGAACACAGTATCAATCCAACAGCAAAATGTTAGTGTTGCGAGTTAGTAACTAAGGCACTTTCCAGCTGTTTTAGTTAGCTACACTAACAATGTTCACTAACGTTACCTTTAATTAATTCATCAAATGTATTTTGAAATAAAAAGGTTTTGGACATGCTTGGCTTTTTAAAATATTATTGATTTATTGTTATGGTTTATACTAGGGCTGAATGATTTTGGAAAATGATCTAATTGCAATTTTTTAAAACAATATTGCGATTTAATTTTGAAGCTCTTTACCTTCTGTAATTCAAAACTGACAAGCAATAAATCAGTGTATACTATGACCAACAAAATCAATAGACAGATTAAACATACACTGTTCTTTCTTGTAGGTCAGACCTGTGCTATGATGAAATTAGGTGATGCATCAATTGCATGAATTAATATTATGAGCAATGGTGGAGAAGAAATATCAAATTATAACAATATGAGAAAAATAATTTGAGTCAAGTCATGGCATTAAATAATATGATATAAAATCAGGCAGGCCTACCTAAAGGACCACAAGTTAAAAACACAGTTCACCAGTGTATTATACAGTAAACGCTCAATATAAAACCCACAGTTCAACCACCAATTAATGTCCTTATCTCAGTTCAAGTCTCCTAGGAGTCCATCGTTGTATATCCCAGTAAGCAAACAAAAATACTCAGTTTGAGGTTCAGTTCAAATGTTGGCCAAAGAAAATAAAACCAAATGAAGCCTCTCGTGTTTAATAGATAAGTTTAGTAATTCTCCTCCCCCGCAGCCTCCGATGCTGGTCAGCAGCGCACTGGCTGTAACCAGGCTGTAACTCGGGACAGACTGGGCCTCTTTCAGACTTGAGAGTTTGGTTTGAAATGCCGTTACATAGATAGTTACTGAGCTGACTGGTGGCTGCGTGTGTGAGGCAGGCACCGATCACCACAATACTCTTACCTTATTACATGTGACTTTGTGTTAGGCATTTTATCTGTCAAGTGGCGGATGGCCCAACAATTTTACCCACCACCACCACCACGTTAACCGCGGGTGGCGGGTGCTACTTTCATTCCCTGTTTGACACTAAAGTTTCTGTAGTGTCAGCTTCTGTCAAGTTTAAGGCCATTGTACAAAAACAATTCAAGGTATACAGCGTAACGTACAAAATTGATGTTTCGTCTGCAGACTGCTTTACTCTTGCGTGACATGTGACCAGAGTGTAATTGCAGCCTTTGCGATTAGAAAATCTCGTTTTATCATATCGTGATAATATCGCAAATGCAATTAATCGTTCAGCCCTAGTTTATACCTTTCAACTTTTCATTGATTATTTCCCAAACTTAGTGTCTCTTTGGTTTGCCATTCCCTGGATTCTGAATTAGAAATCAGAATCATAAATATTTGATTGATCCCCGAGGGGAAATTCTTTTGTTACAGGGGATCTATTATATAAAATTGTACACAATATTGTCCTAAGTATAATTCTTCTCAACCAGACCAAAGTTTTCCAGCTGGATAAAAATCATGTGCCTGTACAGATGGAGCTACTTTGTTATACATTTTTTCTTCAGTCAAATGTCTTATTTCACGCATGCACAACACATGGCTTTCTGGCTCACTCTTTCCTTAGTGACTAATAGGCTGGTCAAATTCAAAGCCTACAGCAAGTTAGATTTAAAATTAGGAGATTCCAAGTGAAAATGGATATACCGCAGGCGATACTATTGTTTGAGTTGCTTTTGATAAGTGGCCTCGAGCAAACAAACAACGTGATACAACAGATGCATGTGATTCAGAATCTTTATGATTTTGAAAACAATTACCACAAATTTTCTTAAAAAAAACAGAGCTATTACACACAGTGTGACTTAAAACGAGGAATAAATAAATGGTATTGGCTGAAAGGTTCAAGAGTTATTGGAAAGAGACTAAATCCAGAACCAGGGTCTAGAGTTCAGTCCAACTGTCTGGCAAACTCTCCAGCAGGTACTACCTGAGGCTGGCTGTTTCAAATCCTCTTTTCAGTGGCTGGAAACTATTTTAATGGGAAACACAGAGATGGATAATAAAAAAAGAGTTAAGAGTTAGAACTTCCCTCTTCTCCAGGCCCAATTAGATGTTGGCCTGTTTCTGTCAGGAATCTTTCAGCAGTTTTTCGGGGAATCACAGTTTATTACACTAGCAGCACATCTTCTTGCCATAGCAGAGAGGATTTGATCCCATGAGAGAAAGGCAGAAAGAGAGGATAAAAAAAAAAATCCCAACTCACTATTGACACTTGTGTCTGATGTGACATGCCAGTCATAATACCCCGTTTACTAATGAAGTGAGGTATTATGTAATAATTGCTCCTGGTAAATTACTGGATAATGTGCTCATTTGTATCAAATTAAATGCAATCAGGCATTAGCATGGTCATTACAGACCTGGCCCTGACTGCTGCCATGGAGAATATCTCCCACATGCTGCACATGATGTCAGGTTATCTGTAGTTCACTGCAGCCTATACTACTTCCATTTACTGTGGGAGACTTGCAGGTGTGTGTAGATGATCTTCTCTACTCTTTGCTGGAAGCGTTTGTGAGCGTTTAGGCTTTGTTCCAGGAATCTCTGATAGTTTTCACTTGTGTTCCCTTCTTCTTGACTGTTATTCTTGACAATGAATGAACTCCTTCTTGTTATAAGAACACTGTCGGAATATAAAACCCGCAATACAAACAATAAGTAAACTGAAGCTTGTACTTAATTTTCTGTATGTGTGATTTTGTTTTTTTAGCCTGAAGGAAGACCAGTGTGCAATGAGGGTTACACTTCCTCAATTGTTTTCTTATAGCAAATGTAGATTTGGTGAATGGAATAATATGGATTTTGTTTTATGTGTATAACATTTTGGTTCAGCAACTGACTCAAAAAATATAGTTTCCTTCTGTTCACCACCACGAAACATTATTTAAAAAACCCCTGTAAACAAACTAATTAACACCGAATAACAAAGCTAGGACGATGAAATACTGCAACGGCGACAAAATGTTCCTTTTGATGGATTGCATCTCAAGCAAATTGAAAGTCTCTGCAATCTGAAACCAATGGCTTCCTGGAAGTTAGGAAAATCAATTAAAAAAACCTTATGGTGTGCTTTGGAAAGGAAAGCAGCAGTTAATGGGCTAAAACATGCAAAACCATCAACATGTCATTTGTTTCTATGCACCAAAGAATTAATAATAACTTAAATACCATTGCCCTCAGCTCTGGGTTTCCACTGCATGATGTAGGATAGCGCTTATATTTAGTCTTTCTTCTTTAAAGGTCTTTGAACGATGGTAAAAGTCATCACTTGGGAGTTAAGAAAAGTGTCTGAAGCACCCTGAAAGCCTGCCCTCTGTGTCTGTCTATTGCACACATCCATTTACATTCTGTGTAAGGATTTGTGAAGCTGCAGGGTGGTGCCGATAAGTTATCATTACATGTTGAAAATTTTCCAAATGCATCAAGTCACAGGCTCTGTGTAGAAGCCAATTCTTCTCCAGCTTGTATCATTTGTAATCGTTCCCTGCAGAGCAGGAAATTTGCTCTCCATGTGAATACATGTGAATGAGAATGGAGTGTTTTTGTCATTAGGGGAGATTGAAAACCATAAACAACCACAGACCTCTGGCTCATGAGTCTCCCTGTCACTTCAAGGATATCCCTCTGCAACAGGAACGCTGCTTCAAGCAGCGTTTTTGCCTTACTGGCTCATCATCAGCTGTCCTTAAGATTCACTTCACATGCTGCTCTGCACAGACTTTTGGAACTTAAGACAAAATGCAGCAGTGTTTGTGCTGATCGGGTTCATCACATCCAGCCCACAGGCTGCATCCAGTGAGTGCTGAGTGTCAGAGGGTGATTGTGAACAAACCCTACTTATGGTTGTAGTTTTAGCCATCATACCTATTGGCGGGTTAACGGCTGCAGTGCCATAGTGCGTATTTGGGGACCGATGGGACCTGATGTCTTTAAGCAGCTATAATCGTTATTTTCATAACAAATGCATGATAATGTTGCACAACATAAAATGTTGATGATATGTTAATGCTTTAAGGCAGCCTAAAAGAAAAATATACTATTGTTTCACACTGGGCACAGAATCATGTCTAACTATTGTTTTCTGTAGCTTCAACAATCCTATTCTTTCTGTCTCTTCTTATTTCTTTCCCACAATTTGTCATTTTATGAATATCTGGCTAGGACACGATGCACTAAACCAGCTCTGCTGCCACACCAACCTTGCACTGTTTGACATGAAGACAAATACTTGAAAACCTTCAGAGACACCTGTTGAGAGTTATATGTATCTCCTGTGAGGTCGAACAAGGGCTGCTGTGTATCTGTACAGTACCTCTTGCTTCATCATCTGTCACATGTTGATTTACTCTGGTTCAAATCCAGGTAATTTTTCATTTGAAGAGCCCTTTTTTTTCTGCCTCCCAGTCCAGATGTTTTAACAGACAAATGATGGGATAGAAAAATAGAAAGAAGTAGAAATTAATTTCTCTTGAAATTTTCAAACTGCCGATTTTCAGGCTGTTGCATCATTTACTGTAAATTGTGTTGTTTTGTATTCTGTTTGGTAAGTGTGAAATTAAATTATGTGATGTGGTGTGGGTGATTGTTTTCCACATTCCAGTTCACTGCCTTCCCGTTTGCTTTCACCTACCGAGCTGGGCTTTACTAAATGTTCAAATCTCTCCTGTCTTCCTCCGTTCTGTCTTCCAGAGCCTGTCTTAGTTTGATCCCATGGTTTATTTGTCTTAATCACCCGAAGGAACAAAGACAGAGCTGAGACCAAAGAAGGCTTTAGTATAATCATATTACCAAGCCAGGAAAACAAACTCACTTCAATCAGAGGTTGCCTCCTCCTTTTCTTTCTGTCTACCCCTCTCTCTCCCCCAGTCGCTGAACCTCTTTTCTAATAATTTATTTTCCTGTTGTCGAGTGACAGGCCGTACACTATTTCAAGATTTCTCTAGTCTAGCTTAGCATGGGGCGATATGTCTCTGTGATTGAAAGAAAGCAGTAAAAATACATTAAACTTACATTATTTCTCCAGAAGCATTCACTTGTCATCCAAATTTTTTCCTGTTTGAGACAACAGATACCGTAGCATTTGAACTAATGTCATCCTGCAATGTTTGTTTTATTTCTGGAGAAAAAAAGTACGGCATTAGCTCTCACAGTAACACAAGTGATGAAGTGCAGGGAAGGAATGAAACGAGTAGACGCACACTGTGTACAAAAGCATCTAAACAATTTATCTGTTGGCTTCTGTAGGCCGTCTGTGTTTGCTCCGCTGTGTGCACACTGACCCTTTCTGCAGCACTCATGTACATTACAAGCCTGCAATCGTTCCACCATAAAACATTATTTTATAAAATGTGTCTTAACTTTAAAACTAAATACGATGCTGGATTTTTACTTGAAAGAGTCAGTGGTGAGTAGTTTTCAGTGTGTCAGGGCCTGAAAATGACTTTAGCATAATGTGGATCTGCAATGTGATTTTAGTTATAAATGTGTTACGGAAAGTATTGCTGTTTTAACTATTGTCAAGGATGCACCCTCTTCCCTGTTTGACTGGTCTGTGTTTTGCATTTCGATGCTTAATGGACTAGTGGAATCCTAGAGAATGCAGTCCATATTGTAATGTATGATGGTTGAGTGGTTATAAACACACCTCATTGAGCCTCAAGTTGTGTTTGTTTTGTTATTATGCATACTTTTCTTCTTATTCACAGAGCAGAAATATTTCTCTGCTTTAACCTTTGGATCCTGTTAAAGGTATAGGAACATTTTCGGAAATTGACTTTTTTGCCCACAAATTTGATTAAATGATTGAAACTGCTTTTATGTTCTCTTATGATATGACATGCATTTTTTTGTATTGTTGCGTCGGAGCCAGCATCTTACTAGTCACATGGACATAAAAACATGGGAAAATAAGGTTGAAAAATACCAAAGTTACCCTTTAATGCCTCTAGATTTGTCTTAGTATCCTATCTGCTGTCAGCTCTAAGCTGTATGCCTGATCCTCCCATGTAATGTGGTTATTTATCTTTCAGATGGAGGATCCATCGTGACAAGTGCACTCTCATATGTGTAGTATATGCCTTTGCACAGCCACAATGAGCGTGCACGCAGACATACACAAACAAAGGCACAGAAAATGAGAACCACATTGAGCTTTTAGTCGCTCTCTTCTGCTCTCTGAGACAAATTTAGAGTGGGTGAATTATATTTGTCTCTTCTCTCTGTACTTCCACTAAATCCTTCTGCTTCATCATCCACAACACTGATGTCCCCCATGGCTTTCCAGAGAGATAGTTTTGCTGATTGCCACATGGCACTTGGCAATAACACTGGCCTGTCATTCAAACGTCATCATGTTGTCGTTGTGTGTTGGTCCTGGCCTTGTCGTCTAAATGTGAACATTTTGAACATACCGATCAAGAAATGTCTCTAATGTAGGTTTTGGCAGATGTGGAAAGATGCACATATGTTGTTCACCTGTTCTCTGTGAGTATGTGAAGTTTTAGCATCTGAGCAACAACAACTGTTAAAATAATCAGCAATGAAGTCATTCTCTGGGTGGATCCAGGTATTACTGTGTTTTTGATATTTATGACTTAATGTTGTTATCAGGAACACTACAGGGTGAGGTTAGGCTGCTGTTATCTACACGTGATAAAGAAAGCGTGTGTGAACATAGTGGATGCATATGTGGAACAGAATGAGCCTGTGACCTCTGAGAAACTGTGTGAATATTTGGAAGAATATTTCATACATCATATTTTCCGCTTTGCTACAGAATGCAGAGCAGAAACCGCTTATCTGGCAGGAAAACCAGACTTACTGCACTACCACACATATTGACAGGCACATAATAAATATCCAAAAATGGAGCAGTGTCAGAAGTCAGAGGCTTTCCTTCAAAATATGTATCAGAATAGAGATTATAATATAGCAGTGTGGTGCCATAGTGATGACAGAGGAGTGTGATATCTATGGCATGGTATGAAGTAGAGTACGAGACATATGAATCTGAGTCTTTAAATGTCTGCAGCATTTTCATCCTCAAATGGCTCTGACCTGGTGTGGAAGTCTGTAACTTAATAAGCCAGTCTGTTCATGGCATCAGCAGATTGGAAAAAGTGAGTGGAAAAATATCTAAATTATTGTCTTTTTCCATACTCAAAATCACAACGAGTCCAAGTGACTGAGTTGTGAAAGACCTTCTGCTCTTGGCCACAGCAGTAAACGTTTTCCAATCGCCTGCACCTACTGGAAGGAAGAAATCAGGAGGATGCAAAAAAAGTGATCTTAAAATTTGAACATGTCATTCCATATTAAGAAAGATTTTGTTTGAGTGTTTTTCCACCTGAGTAAAAGCGATCCTTCTTCAGGGAGCATAGTGGTTATTGGCCTGTGGATAAGACAGAGAAAATCCTTTTGTTTCCTTCAGTATCATCAACCTTAAAGAAGCATATAAAGTGATGTATGAGTGTGTAAGACTGCTCCATTTTTCTTTGGTACCCATCCCTGACACCGTTTTTTTCACCTGCGTGGCCCATGTTGGCAGGTGAAGCTGATCATGTGTTGAAAAGTAATAAAATGAAGGAAAAGGATGGCAAATGACGGAAGCAGAGTGAGGATAGCATGCCCTGACCCATACTCCTCTATCCTAATCCTCTTTCACAAACCCAGTTGCAAGAGAGAAGAACCTGAAAAAGACCATGGTTGCAAGAGCAAGAAAAGGAGGATGGTACACTGATTAAAGAAGGCATTTAATGACTTTCTTAAAAGGTTCTGTTTCATTTCTGGTGTGATATAATTGAAATATATGAATGAAAGTTATGTAAATTCAGACTTGGTGATGAAAAATTGAAGACCTGAAAATAAATATATATATATATATATATTCTGCAACAGGCTTATTCTTTGCTGTTTATTGCTGATGTTTGGCTGGTTGTCTCCTGTTGTTCCCCCCTCCAACCAGTTCTCTTGCAGGTATCTTTGCTTACTGCAGTTGGTGTACATTTTCTGTTGTCTTTTGTTGTTACCACCAACCCAACCCTGTTTTTTGCAGGTTTTTGTGTGACATTTTTCCCTTCAATTTTGTAAAAAATTTGAATTATTTTACCATTTTGGACCTCAAGCAATAACATAAATAAAACCATCTGAAAAGTTTAAAGGGGAAATCTGTCTTTGGTTGAACTGCTAATATCTCACAGACATCTGGATGGGTCACAAACTAAAAAAGTTGGGAACTACTGCTTTTATCTTTAACAATGCATTGCATTTTATAAACTTAGAAGTAAATTCTTAATCTGAAAAGTAACTAGTGACTAAATGTGTGATATACATCCAGTGAGTAAAAGCACAATCTTTCCCTCTATAATGTAATGGGTTAAAAGTATAAATGTAGCATAACATGGACATTTTCAAGTACACATACCTTGAACTTATACTTAACTACAGTACTTTAGTGAATGCACTTAGTTACTTTCCACCACTAAGGACATGAAGATGATGAGATAAAATGAAAGCAGAAAATTGTGGCTGATAAAAGATAATTTATGCAGTTGTCTTTATCTGCCGTGTTTCCCTTCATCCCAGTGATACTGTGACTTCATAGACAAAGAAATCTCATTATGAAAGCAGGTTAGGTCACAATGGTTAAACCCAGCTTTTTATTTTTATTTTTATCATTTTTGCAGAGTGCAGTCTATGATTCACTGTGTTTAATGGGTTCTGGCGTGATGAAGGCCGGGGTTCCACTGCAACAGTCTGTTCAGGGACTTCCTCAGGAGACACACCTCCTCTGGCGTGCAACATAATTTCCTGTCTCGTGTGATGACATGTGGGATATGATCAACTGCATTGGAGGGTGGAGATGTTGGAGAATACACATGCACGTGCAAGCAGACATGTGTGCGCCTTGCACAAACGCACACACTCCTTGTCCTTGAGGCCCACTTCTGGCTGAGAGTTTTGGCTGACCAGGACTAAAACTGGCTGCATGAAACACACACACACACAGTCAGACATTTGCACACAAACAGATGTAAAAACTGAACTCATTGGCTGTAAACAATGATACACTATGAGTCTGAGATCAAAGTCACCATGTATTTGCGATGCACCAAAAAGTCATGTCTGAATGTGTGACACATGGCTGCAAATGGCTTGTTTTGTCAGCTGGTCTGCGGTGCACATGATGTTAATGTGTTTTTTGTCATTGGCGAAGAATATATTTATAGATGGGATGATGAGAGACACTGTTTCCATGGAATATGATGGCAGGCATACCCCGTGCACACATAACTTTTTGGATACACACAGCTTATATGACTGTTTCAGTTACCCTTGAAGTGTGTGTTTTTGTTTGTATGGCATTGTGGGGATCCAAATCTGGAAGCCCTCTCATGCAACAGGGACTTGCTGCTCCTCTGAGGACCAAAAAGTTGATTCAATTTCAGAAGCAGGTTTAAATTGAGGTTAGGTTAAGGGGCTGGGAAATTAAAGATATACTGTGTGCGTGGGTTAGGGCTGCAACCCTAATGATATTCCGTTTACTGTGATAGAGGACAAAAGAAGCCAGAAAATTTTTCCTTAAAAAATGACTCAAAATGATTAAGTCATGTCAAAATAGTTGACTGTACAAAACAATTAGATAATAATAAGATAATGCAGCTCTAGTGTGCATATGTGTGTGTTTGTGAGAGAGATGACAGAGTGAATTTAAGTGAGCAATTATAAAACCCTTATGCGTGCACACACCAATACAATATGTGTTCACAGGTGCACAATATTAATTAGA
>JAPMOB010237256.1:0-44401 GCA_029875015.1 Lepomis gibbosus
TAATCTTTACTCAGTACCATTGACGGCAGCATTGCCCAGCACCGTTGCTCTAAAAGTTGCTCCGTGTATCATCAGCTTAAGTCTTCTTAGAAGAGTGGAGGCTATTCTAGCAGTAATATTAATGCCCATATTGATCATATGTTGTTTTGATGTTTGTGTGTACACACACATGGTTTTTGTCATGTTTACATATAGGTAAATATAGGTAGGTCCATCTCTGTAATCTGTGTTTCTGTATTCATTCATTCTGGTGTTAATAGGGATGGATGATGGTGAGGGAGAGAAGACGGGTGAATCAGAGCCTGTGCTTCATACACAGCCGCTGTGTCGCTTCTTCTCTCAAGGAAGACACTGTAATTTTGGGAAGAAATGCAAATTTCTACATATAAGAGATGATGCCAAAGCTCAAGGGAAGAAAGCCATCAGGACAACAAGCCAGTCAGATATTGAATTTCAAAACTCAGAGGTCCTTGGAGAAAATGTCGGACACAAGGAGAATTGCACTCCCACTGGCAACTCCAGGGTTGCCCCAGCAGCCAGACGCCGCCCCTGTCGCTACTTCATCTCAGGCCACTGCACCATGGAAGACAGATGTCGCTTCTGGCATCCACCACAGTTGCCCCCAGTGGATAACCAGCCTGTTCCTGGCAATTACACAAGACCTGCACAGAGGATGCCACCGGTACCTTGTCCCTGCATCCTCCAGGAGGTCAAACTGTGTGACCTGACAGAGGATGTCGCCAAGCAGCTTCGAGACACAGAGATCAAGCAGTTGAAGAAGCGTTTTCCCAAAGACCAGCTCATTATTCAGGAACGAAGTGATGGTAAAGTTACTTATTTCAGGGCCAGTGTAGAGGCTACTGATCCAGACTGGGTAAACTATTTTCATTTACTTTCTTTCTCCTCTCCCCTCCTGACATCATAGAGCAAAAATACATTCACACATTATTTCCAATACTGGTTTTAGTTTCACTTTTAATTTGTGAACTTTAACAAGTCTCTCCTTAACTGATTAACAAAGTGAGACTGTATTTGGGCACTGAAGCTTAGACAATAAATAGTAGAGCCATTGCTACTATGCTAGGACAGACAGCATCCAAGGTGGTAATTGTGTAATTGTGTTTGTACCAATGAGATTACGCTAAGCATATTTGTTATATGGGGAACTGGGTAAATTGGTGAACTGTTAATCCACTTAATCAGTTGTTATGGAGTCCAAAATCCACAAGTATTTTCTGTAAATCATTAATGAACCAACCTTTCTCACACATGCCATGCTTTGGTTTGACAGTGTGTTATATTGGTGAAAATGACTATTTAATTTACTAACTCCGCATTTCATTTATAGCCTTTTGATCTGAAAGAAATCGACATTATGGTGAGCTTCCCAGACAATTACCCCCAGGAGGTAAAGCCCACTGCTATCCGTTATATTACAGGTTCTGTGACATACCATACAGTAACTGGTTTACAAAGAACAGTTTCTCATCACCTTGATACATTTTCTTAGATCTTCACATTGGATGTACCGTTGGACCAAGATCTGCCACCAGTAATGGCAAGGTAAAGGCATGTGCAGTTTTGTTTTTAACATTTAACGTTTAGAGTACTTGGCGTTGACATTTCTATAAATTTCTGGCTACACAGACATGTACAGGAAGCATCATTAGAGTGGCTTCAAGCCAAGCATGCCACCAATCATCTTCTGGGAAAGGTAGAGCTGCTCTTCCGGCCTTTTCTTCGCTGGCTAGATCGTAGCTTGGAGAGACTGTTCACCGAAGGAGCCAGGCAGGTGAGAACCTGCATGAGCAGGAGGTTGTGGATTGTAATTGTGTTTTTTCCCACTGAATTTATTGAAATGACCTGTAAATCACAGCTTTCTACTATTTATTTTTGACAAGATGGTCTCTCCAGCAGTGAAATGTCTCTTTTAATGCCGATGTTTTTGCAGTTGAAAAAAGACGTTGATTTAGAAAGAGCTGGATTGCAGTTCATACCTTACCAGGAGCTCCAGGCAACAGTGTCTGGGAACGATCATTCATCTGACACTGCTGCTGCAGATGAGGGTGCCAGTGAAGAAGGAAAACTGGAAAAGACAGAAGGCGAGACAACAATGGAGGGAGGAGAGTTGGTGCAGCAGGAGCATCCAGGAAGTGATAAAGGGCAGCACCAGCTGGGGGAGGAGGAAGCCAGTCACCTGGTGGAGAACATTAAGATCAGCGATCCCCGCAAAGGAACAGAGGTGAAGCTGCTGGGACTGAGGCTGGGAGAGAACACAGCCACCGTAGTGGCCCAGCAAATCACGGTTTGTCTTCAATGTAACAGGTAAGGATAATAGCTAAACCCCATATCCATATCACAAATTACAGTTTGTTCAATTAGAATAACCTGCAATTGAAAGCTTGACTGTATTTGTGCTGTCTGCAGGTGTAAGGTAACTGCAGACCTGACACTGACTGGAAGGACACCCTGCACAGCTCAGTGTGAGAAGTGCAGTGCAAGCATCAATGCTGCATTCAGGCCCTGCATGCTGCACCATTACAGTGATGTCCTGGGATACCTGGACCTTCACAATGCTGTTCCTGCTGACCTTGTGCTTCAGGAGTGCGACCTCGTTGTGGGCTGCCTCAGCTGCTCCCAGGATGGCGCTGTGCAGGTGATGTCCTGATTAACACTAAACATGTGCTTCGTGTGAAATGTAACCAGTAATTAGTGTTTTACTATATATGTCAAAATAAGCTATAGGCTTCTCTGAAACCGCTTTTTTCTTTGATTTTCACCAGAACGTTTCCTATGGTCAAGCGAAGGAGTTTAATTGTGAACACTGCCATGGCAAGCTCAGTTTTTTTGCTGACAGCACAAGATTCCAGTATATTCAGCCGCGTGCCAACAAAACAGGTCAGAGCTCACCTACATTTGTTGTCAAAGGGATCAGCAAAGATTTAAGATCTCACAACAACAAACTGCCAATGCAACCTCACATTGATATTTAATAAGCTACCCCCTCCCTACATTGTGCAGGTTCAAGTGCTTCTGCTGGTATTTTTAAGACAATAAGAGATCCTGCTGTGCAAAAGGGGAAGCCACTGCCTGAAAAAGGAGCATGCAAACATTTCAAACAGAGCCATCGCTGGCTAAGGTATGATTGTAATTGTGTCCCATCTCATGTGTCTGACATTGAAGGTCTGCGATGAAACGTAGAATTTTGGGAAAGCTTTGTGCTACTGACTGCCCTCAGGTTTCCCTGCTGTGGTCGGGCTTACCCCTGTGATGTGTGTCATGATGAGGACCAGGATCACCCCATGGAACTGGCCACCAGGATGATCTGTGGCCACTGCGCCAAAGAACAGGTGAACATGACGTCACTATATATATGTGTATGTGTGTGTGTGTGTGTGTGTGTGTGTGTGTGTGTATATATGTTTATATATATATACATACATATACATATACCTCTCCGGGAACCATCACCTTTTTGTGGTGGAGAGGTTTGCGTACCCTGGTGAACCTGGAGGCTGTGTTGTCTGGAGCCTAGTGCTCCTGGTAGGGTCTCCCAAGGCAAAGTGGTTCCAGGTGAGGGGCCAGACCAAGACCCTTGCTGGTAGATCAAGTAAGAGGAGGAGAGACCCTGCCCGGAGGAAGCCCGAGGCCCCCGACACATATGTGTGTGTGTGTGTGTGTGTGTGTGTGTAAATGTATGTATGTATTTATGTATGTTATACCTATATTGTTTCTTGTTACAGCCGTACGCCAATGGAAAGCCTTGCATCAGCTGTGGAAGCATGATGACGAGAGGAGCACGCACCTGCCACTGGGAGGGAGGACTGGGATGCAGAAACAAAGTGAAAATGAGCAGGTACACCCACCTAATGACAGGTCCTCACAGGTTTATTATTAACATCACTGTTCAAAAACGTAACGGTAGTAGTAGTAGAAATGTTTTATTTAAAAAACAAAATATATATTTTTTTTCTTTCTGTGACTAAAGGGTAAAGAGTTTGTGTTTTTTCTTCCTGTTCAGAAATGATCGACAAAAATATGCCAACACCAACAAAACGGTTTCAAGGAAGGCAACCAGTGACAAGAAGTAGTTGGTGAAGAAGAGCATTGCTGCCTTAATTGGTGAAGACATTGTGTGACTCTTGATTTCAATGAAATTTTTCCCAATAAATCATGGTATGATCATTCAGTGGAAGACGTGTTAATATTTAGACCTGATGTTTAAAGTGTAAAGATTTAATGCGGATTGAACTGGAGGATTTGTGTTTGTATTCATCTCCGGCACATTTTTATCAACTTTTAACTCTTCAAGTTATTATGTTTAATAGCACAAACACAAGATGCAAAGAACAAAATGCATGCAGGTCATTTGATTGATTATACAGTGTATTAAAAGATAACCTGGTCAATTCAAGTAGTCCAGTGCTCTAATCATAGACTGGCTAATCCTTTTAGATTATGAGAATGGACAGTGCAACAACTGCTTTCATTTATCTTTGGACTAAAAATGCAAAAGGTAAAGTTATGTCTGTCTTTTTGAGGTATCCACATTCTACATTTGAAAAATATGGAGTTGCAAAAAGTGTTCTAATAATTTTTTTAATGTTTTGTTTTGTAGACCCTCGGAACAAAATGAGGGTCTATTCTGCAACTCAGATTAGAAAAAATTTGGCAACATTGAGCTGCTGGGGGGGGGGACCCTACTGCTCTGTTCCGATTTAGAGAAAAGCCTCCTTCCATTGAACTCCACTATATAAAGGCAGAACTTTGTCTTGATCTGGAGACTTGCAACAGCAGCCTTCAGTGTTACCACAGCGAAATGTTGAACATCAGTGAGCCGATTATGCAGCACCTGCCCTTCAGGGCCTCGGACCATCTACTGCAGCCATTCTGGGATTATTTGCTTTTTCACCACCTGCCTGTCATCTCATCTCCTTTTTTCCCCGTCCTGCTCACCTTCTCCAGCTATATCTTCTTCTGCATACCTTTTGCTGCACTGGATCTCTTGGGAGAAAGACTGCCTTCACTCTATCAGTACAAGATCCAACCAGACAGGCCGCCAACAGTGGGAATGATGGTGAAGACCTTCGTGTCAACGCTGTATAAGCACATATTCTTTGTTCTGCCAGCTGTAACAATTGGTATCTACATACTGCCTACACCAAGACTGCCAAAGGAGGCCCCAACTCTATGTGAGGTATTCATTGATGGACTGGCTGTACTTCTCATCTTTGACACTCAGTACTATATTTGGCATTACATACATCACAAGCAACCGCAGCTCTACCGGTGGATCCATGCAATCCACCATGAATACAGGGCACCTTTCTCTTGGTCGACTGAGCATCTCAGCATCCCTGAGCTGATGGCTGTTGGACTCTGGAGCAACCAGGACCCAATTCTTTTAAAGTGTCACCCATTGACTGCATGGTGTGTCACAGTTGTCAGTGTCTGGATGTCTGTGGAGAACCACATTGGCTATGACTTGCCGTGGACCCTCAACCACCTGGTGCCTTTCGGTCTGCTAGGTGGTGCACCGGCTCATGACATGCACCACCAGAGGCCAAGCAGTAACTACAGTGTGTTCTTCAGCCACTGGGACAGAATCTTTGGCACCGCAGTTCCTCTGAAGAAAAAAACTTTGAGAAGATAATAAGTAAATAAATAAGTGACTGCAATTCTGTAAATGCTGTATGTTTGGTGTTGTCTATATGTCGTTTTTAGCACCATTGCCTTTTTTCACTTTTCTGCTATTAGTTACTATAGTTTCTATAATTTTACTTGCTGCTCCTCCTTTTTTCTTTGAGAGGCTGCTTTCTCATTGACCAACCTTGTGAAATACAATTTAAAAGTTGCTAAAAGTATTTTCTTACGGCTGTTCATTCAATAAAAACAAAACCCTTCCACTATTTGTGTGGAGTAAGTCATTTAAATGTTGACACATTTAATACTGTTCTCATTGCATTATAGGAGGATAATCAGACATCATTCAAGTCAATCCAGTTAATCAAGAGTAATTAGTTACATTTGCAAGCAAAGCCGAGTACAAATTCCTTCTTTCCTGTTGTTGCTTTTCTCACAATCTGTTTATGTAATGCAAAATCTTTGAAAGAGCTTTTGTCAGCCTCCAAATTCCACAAAAGAACATGGAGCTTTTGAATAAGAAAGCTAAGTACTATTTGCCAGGCTGACGAGGAATTAATGTTAACCTGATTTGAGAATGTGCTGAGCTTTCACTTTAGTGTTCCAGACTGACTTGAATGTGTAATTTGTATATCACTTAAAAGTATTGCATATGTCAGGTGATTTAAATATTTACTAATTCCTTCTCATTACTTTGTAACTGAACTGATTTATTTAAAAATGGCCAAGAACACACAAACATGCAACACATATTTAAATATATTTATTTGTCACAGAAATAAAAAAATTAAACCACTGCTACACAATTTCAGTGAAGACTCTTATTTAAATACTGCACAAACATGTTGGAAATGTGTCCGGTGTTCTCTGTCGGGTGCATCTTGGTGTAGCTGATGAACTGGCGTCGGAATTTCCTCAGCTCTGCCATGTTGATGCTCCTGGTGAGCTCAATGTTCAACATCAAGTTAAGGTCATTTGAATGCAAGTCGTGCTGTGTGCAAGCTGTTCTCACATGAAGACAGAAAATGTGTTTTCTACAATACGGCTGAACACTGAAAAAGCGATAACTAACAGACCAAAGGTATGTGAAGGTCACAGCACCACATCTTAATCTTTAAAGAGAACAGCACAATGAAGCAACACAAAGTACTGACTGTTGCTGACGTAATCTCAAATTTCAATTATGCATCTGTCATTAAAGGTTGACCGGCACAGAACGTAATGTACTTTTAAGTTACTTTCTGCCCTGGACCAACATGTTCAAAGAAGAAAACCAATGTGTTTGCTTCTGAGAAAGTCTGACAGCGCTGCTGACAACTGAAATCAACTAATCAATGCAGTTTGGTTTCTCTCCTCCATACGGATCCCACAGTATATTAATACAGGCGAGACCTTTAACAGTGATTGGTTGCTGTGCCTTTCATTTCAGTTCTTTGATGGACATGCATTCATCCACCTCCCCCTTCTAACAAGTCATTTGAGAGTACTTTGCCTCCTACCGATGAGGGAATATGACTTTCTCTAGGAGGTGGGTGGTAAAAATACAAATTTCAGTTGTTAGCTGCGAAAGATCACTGCCACACAGGACAGAACAGAACTGTTAAAATCTGGTTAATGTGAAAAGATTCTTCAGAATTAGGTTTTAGATAAAACATGTAGAAAGGTAAATGTAAAAAAAGGATATCTTTTCTGTAGCTCCTGGAACTGCAATGAGATCCCCGGGTACACATGTCTTCTGTGCGTTAAATATTGCCTGAAAATTTTCAATTCTGTTTTTACTAACAAATGCAGCTCCCCAGGTGCTTTCAATCAAAATGAGAAAACTACTTGTTCTTAAAATTATTTATTAGATTTTGGAATTTGTGCAAAAATACTATATTATAATACAAAAGACAAATGTGAAAATGAAAACATAATAATAGTGCCATACACCTTAGCTCCTGTACTGTAATTATTTGCCTTATTTTATTTTGCCTTAATTATTTACCTATTGACTCAATTTGATGCCTTTTGTCTCCTAATTGCTATTAGCCGATGAGTTGTTAACTTACTCTGTTGCCTTGATGTGCTATTCATGACATGTTCACGTCATTTGGGAAGACATATCAAAGATTCCCATGTTTACAGCCTGCAAGGTTTGACGTCATAGGACAGCTCATGGTTAAAAACACTGTCTACTGACAAAATACAACACTATATCCTTTAAATTTGGGTTTAATTACCTTGAGCAACTTTGACTGGTGTGAGACGTACATGTTTGTTTGGTTTTCAGGCATTTCTATATTATTAGGTACTAAGCCAGATATAGTCCTGTTTTCAGAGGAGTTAGAGCCTCCAAGTAATAATTACGACTTGGATGTTGACATGAAGGCTATTTTCAAGATTTAAAACTGGTAATTACAAAAACTCTGATATAACATGAACATGGCATTAGTACACAGCTAACGGACAATAAGTACCTATTTTATCTTTCTATGCACAGGAGAAAGTCTATAAAGTTGAGTGAAATTTTTGCCAATGCTTTGTAAATTGAAGTTTAAACCAAGTATTTTTTTCTAAATATGCCATTATTTTTACTTTTCAATGTGTGGATCTCACTTTGGTGATCTTGAAATATGAAACAACTCAAAAGACAGACTGCTTCCAGCTAAAACAATATCCCAGGAGAAAAAGCTGATCGACTGAAAAATGAACAGAGTATCCAAAAGAACATATGAAGACATACCATTAACACATCTTGTGTGATCTTGTCCAGCTCATACAAGAAGTTTGCAGATGACAATGGTTGCTGCAGAGAAAAAGAATATCTCTGTTACCATTAGATGGTCAAAAAGGCAGCATGACAGAGGATACGTCTACATCTCCTGAATATTGTACGCTTGTAACAGTCTTACACTCTGTGTAGACTGGTTAGGTGGGGGTGCTTTTCTTTTGAAAAGTGCGTCAGAAATGGCTTCATATGGAAGTGTGTCGTCTTTCAGGATGGTGAAGAGAGGACTGTCCCATCGGTTTCTGGAATCTGGAGCTTCAAATCTCAGCACTAAAGCATCAAGGCTATAAAAAAAAATTTACAATCCAAAAACAAAAAATGGATGGAGTTATTTTTTTTGACAATGACAGGCATGAAAGGTATTTTAAAGCCTATCCAAAAGGTAAAGACTGCCCTACCAGAGAATGACATGCACCTCTACTATATGTATAGAGGCTTCTCACTCACATGTCTTGGGTGTACTGCTCAGCAGCATCTCTGTTGGTATTCCATGTTGAGCTCACTTCATCTGATGTCAAACAGTATACCTTTATTAAAAGAAAGCATGTGATTTTGACTTGTGTGATAAATGTTTGGGTAACAGTTTTTTACATATTACAACTCCATGAGTTATTTCACTAGAATACTTACCAGGCAGTGAGGCGTCTGTGTGTGTTTGATGAGACAGAACAGTTCGTAGCGGTAGCCTGTAAGGTATTTCAACTTTAAATGTAAAGCATAAATAAATGGTATTGTCAGCATAGTATACTACGGTTATCAACATTTACCTTTTATGTAATTTAATGAATCCAAAATTACAATGTCATCCTTGTTTACTTTCCTACAGAACAAATAAATAAAGGTTAAAGGGTTGTGACAGTAGAACATTACCAGTGAATCTAATCCAAAAGCAGATTTGAAAAAACCCACCTCTCTACTTCAGCTTTCAGAGATGCTCTGACATTTTTTTCCTTTTGGGAATCTGCAACATATCCAACAAGGTTAAATCACGGCAGGAGTGGGAATACAGTCTTCTTTGTGACTGTTTATTTGTGGATTTGATATCAAATAGAACAACAAATATTTCTGTTTTAAATTAATCTACTAATTATTTTCTTCTTGATTAATCGATTCAGTTCAATTGTTTGATTTATGAAATTTAAGAAAACAGTGAAAATGGCCATCACAATTTTCCAGACCCAAGTTGACATATTACTATTTTGCTAGGCTGAAAAACAGTGCAAAACCCAAAGATACTGAAATTCCTATCAGAGGGTACAAAGAAAAACTGTACACTTTAACATCTGAGAAGTTGGAAACCGTGAATTTCTTTTGCTTGCAGAATTATCAAAATTGTTGGTGATATATTCAATTCAATCAATTAATTGATTATTGAAGTAATTTTAAGATTTAATTGCTGATTCATATTTAAAAATTATCGTGTGAACCAACTGTAAAACCCAAATATTTAAGCAATGTATAGCAGTAGTAAATGTCACTTATCACTTTACTTCATTCCATGCTATCCACTTGCTGCAGTAATGTTGAAATGTCTCACCTGTGAGACAAATAAAGGCTGATCTTATCTCTTATCTTATTACCGGTATGTAAAAGAAGAGAAACTATATTTTATTTTGTGAAGAGAATATGGATTTATGTATGGTATGTGACAGGGCAGGCTATGGTTTGATAAACCATATGCCATAAAGAGCCTTTATCACAGGACACTGATAACACTCGGACGCCAAACTCCATTCAAAATAACGTTACCATTAAATGAACGCTGCCGTCGATAAACAGGTAACGTTACTCAATGGCACACGAATGAAAAACTATTAACGTTAGCTTTTGGGATATTTTCAGTCGGTGGCATACCTAATATCGCTACAGAAACAAGCCTATTTTAAAAACAGGTTGTCTTTTTAGCAAACTGGTTCCCTTGGATATTACACTAACGTTAACGTTAGTTAAGTTAACGTAAGTTAGCATCAGTTCACTGCGAAGGTCTGGTTAGCGTGAAATACTACTGCGGTTGAATTAAAAATACGGAGCGTTCGGTGGATGGCTATCACCTAGGATGAATTCACAACCAGACTGAAAAAGTTAGGACACTTATTAGTGCGTGTTACAAACACGCAATAATAAAAGTGAATGGAGACATGGCTAAGTTAGCTTCAATGAACTTGCCTGCGTAAACAGTGTTTTTCTCAACGCCCAGGGTTCCGTCTCCCACAATATGAACCTTTCTGTCAGTGTTCTGTTCAAAACACGCCTTCAGTTCTTCTGCCCTTCGTGTTTTACCACTACAAGGGTAACCACACATCACTATTAGAGGCATACCTGGAGCTTTTTTTTTTATCAACCAGACTAACATAAGATGTGAAAGGCATGTTGCCACTTTCACCCGGATATAGTTACTACTAACATCTTTTTACAACGACCAATAGAAGGCGCCACAGAGCCAACTGAATATACCGATTTGAATATTTTAACTGTTAAGTAAAAATACTTTGATTAATAGAAATTAAACACACAGTTTCATTGCAGTATTTGCTCTTGTTTAATAAAATAAAAGAGAATATTTCAAAAGACAAAAAAGTGAAAATCAGCAGAAAGATCTGACAACTGATCTGGCTTTCAGTACTAGTTTATTAACAGTTGGCACTACAAAGACTAGGTTCAAATAACTGGACCCCAAAGCAAAGGACTGCAGATTTGCATTACAGTGGCATACACAATGTAAAATAACACATTTAAAAAAAACACAAATATATTTATAGTAGAGCTGATTTTTCACATGAAGATTTTAAAACCCTCTTCATCAGTTGGATTTCATATTGTCACAGTAATGGTATAACAATTGTTGGTTAAAATGTTCCTCAAGCAGGATCCTGTCCCCCTCTAAATGGATGGAAAAAATAATCAGTTTTACAGTTCAGTTAATATAACAATAACAATAACAACAATAATAATAATTATAATACACTAACATGTCCATGGCCTGTTTTGGTTGTATTTGTTGGGCAGTTTTCAACATCTGAATGAGCAGTGCCTGCAGGTCTTCCACTCGGTACAGGGAACTAACAGCTCTGACTTCAGTGGGAACATTTAAATCTTCAAAGGCAGACTCCGTAAAGGAACTATCCACAACACTCTTCTTGCCCATGAAATGCCCTTAACACAAAATATAAATACATCATCAAAAAATATATATATTAAAAATATCACTAAATTTTCAAATTATTTGTCAGAATAGTATTATTTCTCTTACCTGTCGCCCACAGATTCCCCCTCGGATTCACTTTGATCTTCGAAACTTTATTTTTCAGCTCAGTTAAATCAAGACTCATTGAAGATGTCATGGCAATGTATAAGATAAGGATGAACGAAGACAGGAATCCTGCTCTGCAGATGTTTGCCAAAGTGCCTTTCATTCCTCAAACGTGTTCTATGCAATTTGGTACCAGTTAATTAAAATCTGTGCTCCTGTTACTTTGGAGACAAGCTGTTATACTGAGATAGGATGGGCTTAATATTCTAATGGTATGAAGTCATCCATCTTTGATTGGTTTCTTATTGGATAAAGGAAGCACATCTGAGTGCCTCATGCCATTTTGACTTGGCTATGACGATTGTAAAGTACATGACCTCAATGCAAAACCTCTAATTATCACATCCAAGTGACATCCAATATTACAGTGTGAGACAAAAGACAAAGCAGATATATAATTAAATGCACCAATTTATTTGTAAGTACTTGACGTAAACATTACAGCAAGGCACACGGGCCACTGCATGCTGAATAGATGTAATGGCTTAAGAAATGTTGTAAATCCAGGGTTCAGTGGCTACTGTATGTACACAGGTAACTTTCCTATACAAGTCCTCACTGTACACAGTATGAAAAGTACAAATATCTTTCAGTGAGCATTACAAAAGAACAAGTCGTGAACAAATCATTCTTTTCAGCCTCTGCAGTCTGGTATCTGCAGCGTGGTGATTTAAGGACTAACAGAGAAACAAAGAGCTCGAAATAGAAAAGTTCACTTGCCAAGTCAAGTCAATATGACCACATAGCCTTAATTTAATTCCCAAAATAATTTATAAAATTTATTAATGTGGGATAATACACATTTCCTACATACATTTTTACATTGCACTGAGATTACCTGTGACTCCTCAAAGCCTTTCTTCGTTCAACAATCACTGCCATTAACCATGGAGGTAGGAACTTTCAACATTTTCAAAACATAAGAGGGGCTGATTTACAAATCAGGACCTGCAAACAAGGACCCTCCATTTTGAGCGCTGATCCAATAGCTTTTCTCATGGATTTACCTAACGGTACTATTATTCATGTAAAGAGGTCCTGATTTATAAAACATTATCTCCGACATACCTCCAAACTTCATTCACACCGGCTCTGGATAACCCAAAACAATGTACCCTGATTTGATATAACCTTGACTGTTCATTTGTCTGAAAAATACACTTCTGGTAATTTGAGGTATTTTCAACACTGCGGCACCACACATCTAATACCTCTCCATGTTTCCCCTTAACACTCATTCAAAAAACAAACAAAGAATAAAAAAAAAGATCTGGGACAACACATGCACCCAGAAATCCCATTCAACAAACATAACAAAAGCATTTCAGTATGCTTAAATAGTCAAAAGAAAGTCTTGTTCTTTATGTGTAGCCTAACTTCAGCAGGCTTTGCTTACATATCAAAGGACAGTTTCAGATAACTGTTTACCAAGAATGCAGAAATACAGCTTTTAAATGAAAATCAGACTATACTATGTTGTGTAATAAATGTAATAAAATTCTAGCTTTGTACTGCAAATTAATTGCAACACAGTCATGCCATAAAAACTGCAACCTGAATCCAATACAGGTAATAGTGTGTAGCATTCAATACTTCAAAATTCAAGCAATTAAAATTACCGTTGATTACAAAGGTGAAAATCCACCCCTTCACCATTACACCAGTCACCAGTCAACACTAGACCTAAGAACTAACAGAGATTCCTGAGTCTCCTGTCAGGGTGGATGGAACATTTGAAAAAAGCAAACAAACAAACAAAAAGACATAGAAAGAATGCAGTTAAGTCTGAAGGCATGATAATTATATTACCCACATGCAAAGTTAAAGAAAAAAAATTTAACAAATGACTATGAATGTGTCCTCTCATTTATACTGCTCTTTAGTGAATGTTGAGGATCTGCTTGACTATACTGCACGACCTCTGAATAACTTGAGAAAAATGTTAAAATGAAAAAAGGCCCTAACACTTTGCACCACCTCCACGCAGAACATCAAACGTCCCTTGTTACTTTCACATGAAAACTGAAAACATCAAAGCAGCTTTAAAGAGGCGTTGACTGTTGAGGTGGCTCTCACTACCGGAGAGAGACTGCGTGTGTCTGAGAGTGAGTGCGCAGTTTTAAATTGCAGTCCACGGTCTTGTCACAGTGCAGACTTGCTGGCTCATCTGCCTGTGCCAGATCGGGTTCATTCAGCTCCTGTAACAAGTCATTCACCTCATCGGTATCTGCTGATCTAACTTGCTGATTATCCTGCTCCTTCTCTCTAACCTTTGCCTCCTTCACTTCCTCTTCTTTCCCCTCTTCTTCAGGATCTTTCACTTTGTGTACAATGAAAAGATGTCTGTTGAGAGACAGCACAGATGTGAAACACAGGCCACAGTGAAGGCACTGAGGAGTGTTTTCATCAGTTTTATGCTGTGGTATATGCTGCTGGAACTGTGTACTGCTGTCTGTGATGAAACCACACTTTGAACAGCGGAATTGTGTTTTAAGACGCTTCGCTGAAGGAGCCTCGTGACTAAAAGCGCCACCCCGCGCCTCCACCTGTCTGTCCACTGCATGTCTTTCTGATACAAGCCCCTGCAAATAACAGAAGTCACACACTTACTATTAATGATGAGATTCATAACATTTTTGTGCCTGATGTTATTATGTTGTTGTTTGTATTAAAACAAAAAACAAACAAACAATTACCTTGCCCAAATCCCTTTTTGATTCCTGGATGCCTGTTTTTGGCATTTGGCGAAGGTCAGGATTTTTGATTCCATGCATTAGACCGATGTGGTTCTTCAACATCACACTTGTTGTGAATGTTGTCTTGGTATCCATGCAATACCTCAAGTGTAAAAAAAATAAATAAAAATTCCTGATTAATTTGTCAAAACTCTTATCTCAGTGATTTGTACATTCCTAAATATAAAAATCTTACCAACAAGTGTAAATTTTCTTTTTTCCACCATGCTCATTGCGAATATGTCTTCTCAGACTGGTTGTAGAGTTGAAAGACTGCTCACAATGTTGACATGGATACTTCTTCACTGGCTGTTGAAAATAAACACAAAGTTAAAAATAAAAAGGCAGATACATATAAAAAATCTGACAGTCTTCCAACTTATATTGTACTAATTAACTTGTACTTACCAAACATGAGTATTAAAGTTAATCATACACATCTAATGAGTTCATTAAGTATATACAAGTAAAAAATTATGTGCCAGACTCAGCTATAAAGGGTAGTTTCAATCTGTAGTAAGAGGCCACATAAAAAAACAAAAATAAAATCTAGAGGATTAAACTGAAGCAGTTAAACATGTCATTTAGCTGAGAGTTACCAACAGGGTAAAGCTTTAGCAAAACCCTTTTGGCTATAACCAGAATTTCCCACCACAATTAAGACCACAGCTGTTTGTCTCATGCTAAAAGCTTCATACCATGTAATCAATATGCACTCTGACCTCACTATAGGACTCACAGTCCTCTGAAACATTTCCTCATTTCAGCAGCACAGCTCATAAGGTCAAGGCTGAAAGGACAGTAACTGGACAAAGCGCATTAGATCAGGCCGACTAATCATAAATACAAACTAAACTAATGGTCCATTTAATGATAGCAAGTATGCAGGTAGGAATCGGGGATTTTCTTTTTAATTTATTGGTTCAATTATTTTATTTTCCCAAACCAGCAAAATTAAATGTGCTAATTATAAAACTGGAGGCCTTAATCATTTGTTTTACACATAGTTCAGAGGTTTGCAGCATATAAGGCGTTTAACAGGAGGCGTTTCAGTCGCCTGGTTCACCTGGGTCTGAAGTAATGGATACGCCTCTTTTATAATCAATACATGCTGCTTATTGGCTCGTGTTCCACTTATGGTATAATATATACGCTATGAAGTGTATTCTATTATTAATGAGCAAAGATGCCACAAAAAAATGCATATCATGTCATTAATATGTATGGTTGTACATATTTCAGCATGGGGAATTCATGATCTCCCACCTTTCCGTGGTTGGTCTTCACATGAGAAACATAGGATTCTCGTTCAGGGAACCATTGGAGGCAATCCCCACACGTCCAGCCGGTGGGCTTCACATGGAGTCTGCTGTCCTGATCAGCCTTTTTCCTGAAACTATCTGTGTGTTTAACTGGGCTGTGACTCTTCTGTTGTTGAATGGAATGAGTACCCTTGTACCAGTCAGTATCATCTGTTTGTGTACTGCTCTTCTCTGTCTCTGCAGTCATGTTCCCTACATGAACGTCCTGCAAAACAGAAAACTTTTTTTTTTTTAAATCACAAGAGGTAACAAATATGAGACCTTATCCTCTCCTCCTGGGTAATGGTCACGGACAAAGTGATAGTTATTTAATACCAGAGAACACATCATGTAATAAACAATTTAGCTACTCTTTTGCCAGTACTGTTAAACAAGACTGTAACTTATTAGTGTTGCTGGAATGTGTGCCTTCATGAATTGCCGTGTTGTTTGATCTGCATTGTGTGCATACTGTGGTTTGTAGATTAACAGGGCACAGCAAGATCTGAGCTTTGTTTGGCAAGTTAATTAATGGCCCCAAATGCTCATAGATGTCACTTTTTGCAATTTTAACAGATGATTTTCATTAAAATGATGGAAATCAGTAACCAGTTGCTATTTGATTTCATTATGCAAGTTTCAAGTATCAGATAGGTAACCAAGCTCATAGATAAATGTATAAAATCCAAATACACGATAAAATCCAACCCACAAACACATGCAGAATAGATCACTTGTAGGGGGATAAAAATGCTATCTGGGCTAACCTTAAAGTGCTGCATTAACAGCTGCTTCTGTGGAAAGACGGAGTTGCATTCTGGACATTTGAATACACACGTAACACGCATGTTGGCATTCTGATGGAAATGCTGAAACAGTAACGGCTTCTTCTTGAAAATCGTCTCACATGAACACTTAAATATTAACCTGCAAAAGAAAGTAAAAACAATTCAAATGAGATGTAAAAACAAATGTGCAACTTTTAAGGTCATGAGATGTTAACTTACTGAGGGAAAATTTTGCTGGCACTGTGTTTATTTTTTAAATGCACTTCACAGCCACTGGAAGTCTTGAAAGCAACTGGACAGATGGAGCACTTGTAAAAGACCTCACAGTGTTTCTCCTCAATGTGAGTCTTTTGTCCTTCGAGGGTCTTGAAAACCATATCACAGTGAAGACATCTGAAAGAATATGAAAGTTAATGCCATCCTTCTGTAACACTGTACTGTATGTTTTTAATAAGGCCTGTGTTTCATGCTTGCTTACTTACTTGTACCAAGCCTTGCGAGCATAGTGCAGACAGTTTTCCTTGACATGCTTCTGTATGTCTGCAGAACGACTCAGGGCACCACATTCAGGACAGCAGTAAGGGGACTTGTGTGCGTGAATGCGTTCGTGAGCTCTGAAGCTGCACTTGTTGGGTAACAACATCGAGCACACCTTACACGTCTGTTTTGCAAAAGAAAAAAAGAGATAAACATGGAATATACATAAATACTGGTCACCTTGCCTTTACAGGATAAGTGGTGATATTGTATATTTCTCATATTGTCAACAAATCCCATGAAAGACTAAAACCAATAATGAATTGATCCTACACACAAGTGTTCTCACTACTAGCCAAAATCTCATATAGCATTTTCCTTATACAAACTCTCTTCAGCTTCTGAGGGGGGACATAACAGAAAAACTTTGAGAACCACTGGACTAACATATTTTTGGTTTTGTTCTTTTCACTGGATTTGTTGGCTATAACAAAAATATAGAATATGTCCAGCTTTATCCTTCAATAAAACACAACTCACTAGTCCTTCCACATCTTCTGACAGCCTCTGGTAATGGCCTGCAAGTGCTTTGTAGTCAGGTAACTGCTTGTTACACTCCAGGCAACGCAGTCGGTGACGAATGACATTGTCTGGATATAGGGGCAGGACAGGTTGGCTTTTAGGTGAGGGTATTGGTGAAGGGTTCACAGGTTCAGTACTCATGGGTACAAACATTTGTTCCACTGCTATGGGTTTCATATGGAGCTGTGTGCACTGCATCACCATGCCATTGTTCTTGTGTTCTCGTGCATGTGCCAACAAGGCACACTTGTTGAAGAACACCATTGTCTTTGCACAGTGCATACATCCTACTTCAAAGTGGACACTCCTCCTGCCATAATGACACGCAAGACTCCTCTCCACCACGAAGGAGTCCCCACACTCGAGGCAGCAGTATCCGCGCGGTGGAAGGCTGATATTGCTCTCTGGAGGGGGGTTGAGGTTGGGCACATATGTAGGCACAGGGTTGGCATTGTTCAAGAGTCTGTTTAAGGTTCCCGCTGCGGTGTTGGGGACAGACGTGCAAGGATAAGGTTTAGCTGTTTTGACCTGATGCACCAGTGGGACAGTGCTGTACACCATACAGGAGAGTGCGTGTTGACTTTCTTGATGAGAGGTGGACCGTGCAGCTACTGAAGCGGCAACACTGTGAGGGACCAGGTTCAGACTGGCTAAGTGCATTGCTTTGGGAAGGAAGTTGGTGTTAGTCGTGTGGCCTGATGTGGCTGATCCTCTCTTTGGTTTCTGTCCCTGATGTGCAACAGATCGTTTGACAGGACCACTAGTATTATGGAATATTGTTGTAGACTGCGTTGTGCCTGACCTCCTGGCATTAGCCTCCGATTTCTTGTGTCTAATTTTCCGTGATGATGTACTAGCTTTAGTTTGTAATCCAACAATACCATCAACAGCTGCACTTTGAGACTGATGAGGAGACATATTACAGTAAGAATCTTCACTAATCATACTCTGAGATGGAGAGGATTCATATGCAGAAGGAACTTCGTCTGTTTCGGAATCAGGCAACACACTGGTGACTGTGCGCTTGATCTGCCCAGACGTAGTTTTGATGGTCTTAATTCTGACCCTGGGTATGGCAGGCGGGGACTGCCCAGATGCCACTGCAGGGGATGCTTTGCTACTACTATCACTGCAAATGCTTACAGGGCTATCAGAGGGTTTCATTAACCGTTTCACAGCTTCAAATGGACTTCTGGGGCTTCGTGGGGATATAGGTACTTTGGGGCTTGCTTTCATGCTGTCATTCTGAACCGGATTATGGTCTCTGGGATCTTTTCTAGCATTCAAAGCCACCAGAGCCTCAAGACAAGAGGATAATTTAGATTTGACTTGTGGACAAGAAGTGGGAACATCCATTGGGGTTCCTGAATTACAGTTGGTCTCAATAAAGTTCTGGTTACCGCTTTGGGGGGGAAGTGCACTGTGTATTCTAGGTGTTTCATCCATTTCGTTACTGACACAGACATCAGAGGGTTCCTTGCTTCCACTACTTTCTTCTCTGCTCCTCTGAATGTTCTTGGGAATATCAGAGTCCTTTGGGCAGTCATCAAACATACTGAGATCCATTTTTGGGGGATTGTCTGGGATTGAAGGTTCCAGCAAAATTGAAGCTTCTGGGAAACAGGGTCTCTCTTGTTTCAGATGCATTTCATCTCTGCTACACTGAATGTCTTCAGATTCAGGACTGGAGATGGGACTAAAATGAGAAAGTGACTGGGAAAATATTGGCGTTCCATCAGGTTTATGCTGAATAGGTGCCTTTCCAAGAAGCTCTCTTGAACTCTCCCCGTTCAAAGCAGAGATATATGATTTGGAAAAGCCTGAGTTGGTTGTCTCAACGGAGTCAATGGAGGCGCCTTGTCCCCTAAATCCATTTTGCAATGCTGGTGCAAAACCTTCCAATGACTCCTGGTGCTTTGTATTTTTCACAATAACACTTACAGAGGGAATATCTGCTGTCGTGACAGCTTGGTTACTCAATAAGCTGTCATCCAGACATATCTCTGTGTGTTTCAGCTGGCCTTCTGTCTCCTCGTGACTCCCATGGATGGGCTCTTTGGCATCCAACCCTGTGGCATCAGGGATGTCAAAGGCAGCCAGAAGATCATCAAAATCTGGGGTTTTCATGTCACCCATGACTCCACAGGCTCATAAACCTACAGAAACACACACAGAGTTAGCTTAATATATCATTTTTCAATTTTCATTTTTTCAATACACAGCGGGCACTGCAGGCAGAGCTTACTGATGTTGGCCTAAGACAGCTGTTTTACAATCCAAGTAATAATGCTGCGTTCCAGTCAATGTTGGATCTCCAAGCATTCCAGGTGCACAATGCCAAACATTAACAAAGAACATGGCTGACCATGACAAACTGATGTTTGTTGTGTACACACAATTGAACTCTCAGTAATGGTCTTGGTGTTAAATAAAAACAGTTAATGAAAACGAGAGACATAAATATATGTTATTTATTAACTGTGTTCCCGTCTAGCTACATCAATAGGTAATCTGCAAAAGTTAGTAAATGTTTATTTCTAATGTTCACTTTTCTGGGGGGGAATTTAAGTAACTTTAGCGCAGAAAAGATGATTTTCAGAGACTGTACTATAAACTGCTACCTAATAACATCGTCGACCTGACATCAGGTTTTACTATATGATACCATGTAGTATTTTAATTAAATACAGGCAAATATACTTTACGTTGCCTTTTTGTTGATGGTTTACCATTTACAATATGTGCTTCCATGGGTGCTGCCATTGTTGAGTGACGTCAGACAACTGCTTCTTCATGAAGTCGGGGTAGATGGGTTTGCCCCGAGTTTACAAGTAGGAACTCCGACTTTGCGTAGCGTTGCATTGCACTTTTAGGAAGTAGGATGTCGGGAATGTTCGAGTTCCGAGTTGTCTGAAACGCAGCATGTAACTGTTTAGCAGCTGGGTGACGTCCTCTATGCTAACGTTAGCTTTATCTAGCAAGCTAAATGTTAACAAGTCTGTTGGTCTTGTTCTGTGCAGCTACTATTTTGTACCAATGCGTGCATTAACTAACAAAATAAACAATTATACTACTATGGCCCTACCGTTATCAAATATCAACTCTTCCAAATGCGGAGCTACATTAAAGTTGTTTTGCAATTAGTGTAGCTAGCATAACATAGAATCCAGCTAACAACATACTGTCAGTTAGCCGAGTAACGTTAGCATTATGGAGCCAAGACAGCAAGTTAGCAATCTAGCTTATCAACATGCTATCGCGCAAATCATTTAGCCAAGCTAGTAAACTTGTTACTTGTCGATGCAGTGCGCTTACCATGTGATCCGGTTAGGTTTAACAACTCTAGTAAATTAGTTATATAGTCAGTTATCTGTTAGCGCTAAGTTTGCGCCAGCTAGGTTTGGCATTTGCAGGGGTTCGTAGCTAGGCTACAAGCTACTAGCGTCAACGTCGTAATCCTTTCCTCTACCTGGGCGATTGAAGCCCTCGACGCTGTCTTACAGTCGAGAGGCGGTGCCGTGGACCACTTGAAACGTTAATACTATATATCCCACAGGAGAAAGACGAAGATGTATTGTCGCTCAGCTGATGTAACGTTAACAGCTAAAATACACAAAGGTTTGTATTATTGTATCTGTTAAGTATTCAGATTTAGGGAGTATATACATTGTGATACCATACTTACAACACAGTAAAATATAAAACACAAGTGTCCCTGGCATGGCTAGAACAATGCCATGGACCATGCCAAGAACCTGCGGCCCCTGGGGGTAACTAACCGTCCCATCTGCCATTGTCACTGTTCAGCATTGTCTATTCCTTCTTAGCTTGCTTTTCAGTTATAAGCTGGAACAAAATTATATTGATTGCTCATAAATAAATATTTGTCTCAAATGCCAAGCTTTCTCTGTGGGTAATTAAAGGGGTACTCCAGCAATTTAGTCTTGCATCTCCAATAATTTGTGAGACTCACATGACAAAATGAATGGCCTTTTAATAGGATTTTGTTACTCTGAATTATACATTTGGCCAAGACAGATTTTACATTCAATGTTACATTTACATTTACTCATTTGGCCGAAGCTTTTATCCAAAGCAATTTACTTTTGAGGAAAACATACAAGTATCAGTAAAAAAGAGATCTACAAGCAACAATATATACTATTAAGAGCTATTAATGAATATGGCGTAATGGGATAAATACACAGAGTTAACAAATAGTGCAATCAAGAAAAGCAAATTGAAACATTGTGTTGTGTGCTTATCATTACCAGTTGGATGTTGACGTGAACAGCAAAACAACTTGTGTATCCTTCTATATACTCAGTGTCCTGACATCCATTCTGGCAGTCAGTGCTCTAATAGTGTTTTGTTGATCCTTGTCAATTTATAATCAGGGTGTAAAGAAAGGAAACCAGGCATCCACCCACTGTTTGTTCATGTCAGTAGCCTGAATGTTCTGTAAATCACATGGCATTATGTGGCAAAGATAAGGTATTGTTTTAATGTTTGTTTTTAATACATGCACAGATGATTTCCTGGAAAGCAGGACTGGTACAGTGAGGATTTGCCGTATGAAATAAAGTGGAATTGGATGTAGATAGATTATCAATGGAACTGGTACAATATCAGCTTTCCATCATTTAAAAAAGTCACAATTTATACTGTAATGTGGAACTGACAGTAAACTGTAATTAGCCCCAGTTTCACAGTGGTATAAATACCACTGCGGACCACAAAGAGATTTACACATTGTGGGCCATTAAGGGCAACTGTCACTTTAAATCGTTGTCTGTGATTCAGTGCCTCCTAGCCAAATGTCTTCAGAGAGGAGGAGCAGGTTCAGCTTTTATGTACACACAAAAATCCATGACCTCAAGTCAGTTTGGACAGAGCATTGGCGTGTGTTTTTAGAGAAGCTAGTTTGTTATATCCTGCAAGACAATATTGAGGGTGGTAACAATCAAAGTACTCCCTTCCCGCTAGTCAGGCTGTAAAGTGATGACACCAATTCCTATTAAGTTTACAGACACACAGGCCTACAACACTGGTATCTGATTAAAAAGAAAAAAGCTTCAGTAACTATAAACCTAACAATGATGTAACAGGATCTAACAGATATTTGGAGTATCAGTGACCGTATATGTGTTTATAGTCAGTGGTTACAACAAGGTAATGTTATTTGAGAGATGAAGCAAACAACATTTAGGAAGCGGATTTTTTATGTATAGTTTTAATTTGTATGTAAATAGAGAATCCTTCAAGGTATCAAGGTGAAGGTAGATTATTTTAAAATAGTACAACACAAGGTTGTACAACAAAATGAAAGTTTTGATTCCTGTATTTCTGTCATGTTGTGTTTCAGCAATAAAGCCCCCACCCCCCTAAAAAACAGATTAAAGACAAAGGTGTAACAAAGTTTAAGGGAAGGTCGCAGCATCCTGTTGCAATTCTTAGCCTAAATAACATTAATGGTGAAAAGCGGCCTACATTTATTTTAAAAATAATAAATTTGTTTTTTGTGTGTTGTATACATTAAAACCATCCTTCACGTGTGTTTTCTTATTCACAGCCTTGACTGTCATATCTAAATTGTCAAATTGAGTCGGTTGGCAAAGTTGATGGTATACATAAAAAGAATGGCTTGGGTTAATGAACCAAGGCAGTTATGCTACAAAATCTGTCATTAGGTCATTAAGCTCTGCTAATGAATTTCAGGGTCTGCAAGGCTTTCTGAAAATGTAGCAAACACAAATATCGTGTACTTTAAAAACAAAAATTAATGTTTATCATATCCATTCAGACAGACTGAGCTCCCATTGAGTGTTCTGAACCATGGACAAATGCCATTTCATGGGGAATCAGAGTTTATTTTCTGTGCGACAAGATCAAATTTGAACAGCAGCGGGGAGAGCAAATAGCTGCTATTATGTCCCATCATGAATCATCACCCTGGAAGTAAAGTACAAATTGCACTGCAATATATTTAATGGTCCAGATAACAGCTTTAACTGATTTGGAGGCTATCTGATTCTACAGCAAATACTCAGCATACAAAACAATCATTTAAAGAGATGAGACTCCGTCATAAAATTACAAGTTAATTTGACGTTGTGTGTATATCACAGCACACATACAGTTATCATTTAACTTAGGCATAGTTCACATACTTACCGATCAGAGTAATGTGTGTTACAATTACAGTATAACTAGTTCTTTATATTCTAACCATGTAAAATCGGTTTATTCACTGTAGCCTGTTTGAGATTTGTGAAGGGTCATCAGCCACAAACAACCAACATTTATAAAACATACCTGTGTGTCTGTCTATATGAGAGCTACTTACATTATGATTTAAGGGGAAAGAAATCCACCATAATCTAAATGTTTTTATTTTTATTTTCAAGATGCTATTTTAGAAGTATAATAACAATTGGAGAAGAAAGAAAAGAAAAAACGCAATCTGTCATGTTGATGATTCACATGCTTCTGGGAAATGTATATTTAGTTATTATTATTTTTAAATACAAATGGACATGACTTATTATGACTTACGTAAAAGATCGGTGGAGTACAGCCTCCTTCATGATAAGTTTACTGTGTATTAACCTGTATTATCACATATCAGTTTCATAAGCTCAAAGTCAGACACAATTCATATCTGTCAACAAGAATTCACATCTTATCATCTGTTGCTCCAGTGATTTGGAAAACCTAGTCATAGTCATTAGACACTAACATCATGTAAGATCAAATGTTGCTTCATAAGGCCATTAAATCATTTGTGTTGCATTATCACAAGTATGGCTCTGTCCCATACTCCCTGAGACAGATCAGAGCAGTGCGTCACACTGTGTCTGTTAATTAATAATAAGATGTTTCATAGAGGGAGTACATTTTCCCGCAGTGTAGTTTGTCGCACAGCATTTGCCACCCGGGTTTAGGAGGACACACAATGAGTAAGCCATTAGCTCTGCTTTTCCTTGAATTAAGCAAAGTGTTTTGCAGTTGTGAACGGCTATTTTTGTGTACAAGACTTGTCACAAGGACTCGTGTGTGGACTTATTTTAAGGTTCTTTTATCTCGCAGAGTACATGAACACACAGCTTGTTACTTGTTTGACTGTTTGTTAAAGTGGAAGCTGCTTTACCAAAGCTGCTGCACAGAAGTGAACAATGTTTGTGTTTTTCAGCGGAAACCAACAGTGTCCATCTCAAAAATAGAACTCACACCAATGGAAATGGCGTGGACAATCAGGCTTTTGAAATGGAGGTATGTATCACATTTTATTTTTAAAGAGAATGGCACAATATGAGCATTTAAAAAATATAATAAAATGCCTTTCTTTTCTTAGGAGAATATTAGTGATACTAGCAGCATCAAAAGGCAGTCTAGAAAGACTAAAACGGGATTGGGATCATATTTAAGGTGTGTCAGTTCAAGTTATTGCATTTTGTAAAACAAAAATAGTAATTGTTTTATTGGGAATGCAATACGTCTGGGTGCAGTTATCACAGCAGGCGCAATGTTGATTTTGTTTACACTGTGTGTAATTGTACAGTACTGTTTGTGCATAATTAACATACAGACAACAAAAAATATGTGCAATTGTTTTCTGTGCTACTCTAAACTTTAAGACTGCTAAGATTTGCTTGTATTTAATACAAAGAATAACAACACCTTTTGGAGAACTCAACATAATATTGAATCTAGAATTTTGTCAAAGACAACATTTTTTTAATTCACTCAAAAGAAGGATATTTCAAACAGAAGTATATTTTGTACACAACTAGACCTTACTTCTAATTTGTCCTGTACATCAGTCAAGTTTCCAAGCCGATTAACGCCACAGAGGATTACATCAAGGCTCATTCAAAAACATTCAAATACATTGTGCTGGGCATACTCGGAGCAGGTAATATTTAAAGTATTTTCAATCTGTTTATTTGCGTTAGCAATTTACAATCAGTGGTTAAGTGCTGCACAATTTGATGATATATATTTGAAGACTATAGCAAGACAGAAATAATCATACAGACAATGATTTTTGCTCTCATCTGTTCTGTAGGTTATGTGGCATACTTCATTGCAGCCTGTGTATTGGATTTCCAGAGGGCTTTGGCACTTGTAGTCCTAACTAGTTTGGCTGTTGTTATTAAATCCTATGAACTTTTGAAGGAGTACAAGGGGAAAAGCATCAGTCAGTTTTTCAGACCCGCAGTTAGATGTTTTAAATCTAACTTTAAATGGATAAAATGGTGAGTGGACTTTCTTGTTTTAACTTGTTTTGTTCTCCTCTGTATGCTAACGAGCCACACATAATGGAATCTGTTCAGGAGCAAAGGTGTGTTTTATTGTGTTTTCAGGGTTTTCATCTTAGTAGTTGTAGCCCTGCTTGTGACATGGATCATCTTTGACACAAGCAAGCGTCCTGAGCAGTTTATCTCATTTGGAGGTGTGTGCATGTTCATCGTGCTCATATTCCTCTTGTCAGCACACAGGACAGCGGTGAGTCAACCACTAACTCGGATATGAAATGAATAATGACTGGCTTCAAAACATGCTCAGCCGTTATCTCCCAAGCTATCTCTGGTCTGTTTTGCTGAGACGTTGGAGATCATTTGGCCTTGTAACACCATCTTAAGGTTTACACAATACTTTAGGTAGACTCCATGATAATGGTCTAACCATTTTCTCTTTTTAAATTGTTTTTTAGGTAACATGGCGGCCTGTGTTTTGGGGCCTCGGGTTGCAGTTCTGTATTGGCATTTTTGTTATAAGAACAAATCCTGGATTCATAGCATTTAAATGGCTTGGAAGTCAAGTACAGGTATTACACTTGGATTTTTTCTTTATCTAAGATAAATAACAACTCTGTTCAAATAAAAAGGTGTATTCTACCAAAAATATCAGAAACACATATATAGATGAACAGATGCTTATTACACGCACACATTCAGCTTTCAATTCTCATTTTATTAGCAAGCTTAACATTAACAGGTATTATTGCATTATAAAACCAATTCTTTTATAAAGGTCAATTGCAAATGACATCCATTTTCTGTAACATTAATAACATCCTAAATTTACATTTTATAGTCAACATATCTAGGAGTAGCATTACTGTGAAATGTGTGCCTCCAGCTTTTCTAACCAGTCACATCATATGCAATCCTGAAGCTCTTGCTTTGCACATCAGACTTTTACTTGTAGGACACACAGCATTTTTTTATCTACCAGGGCACAATATTGTTTAACTGAGTTAATATATGCTTATCTTTAGAGCTGCTTTATAAGTCTGTTCACCCTTACATTCTTGAGTCCAATCCAAAGGTTGAGTTAGCATAATGTGCGCACAGGCAGGTTGTCTGCTAATCACTTTTTAATAGTTCAGCCTGCCATCTCTTCTAAGTTCTCTGTCCTCTCTATCTCTTTAGTCCCATGATGTGCTATTGTAAAATCTAGATAATGAGTTATGTCATAAATTAATGGATTGAGGAATTAAATAATAATCTGAAATAATGTTTGAACACATGTTTCCTCTTTGTCTCATAATTATAGACATTCCTTGACTATACCAAAGAAGGGTCAGGGTTTGTTTTTGGGGATCTCATCAACATTTTTGCCTTTCAAGTAAGTGGAGGGGTGGTTGAGAATGTGTTCTTTTTAAAAATGGGCACTTAACCAAGATTGAAAGCAGATAGTTATTGCAATTTAAGGTATTTTACTTAGTTTTATTTTCTTCCTCAGGCTTTGCCCATTGTTGTGTTCTTCAGCAGTGTGATGTCGATCCTTTACTATTTGGGGATAATGCAGTGGCTCATTCTAAAGGTAAAGTAAACTTCTATCATAGGTTCCTGTAGGTCTGGGTGTATGATGATTATGCCTGCAGTAACATACTATGACCAAGAGTCATGTGTTTTTTTCCATGCAGATCTCATGGCTTATGCAGATAACAATGGGAACCTCTCCCACAGAGACCTTGAGTGTGGCGGGCAATATATTTGTTGGGCAGGTATTTTGGGAAAGGCTAGATGTCTTTCAACACAATCTTTCTTGTGAGACAACATATTGCTTTGAAATTGCCTGACCTTGATTCTCTCTGTACATTAGTTTTTTAGATTACATAAACTATCATTAATATTTGCAGTTGAAAAATCAACAGTTACTCTGCCTGTTTACATTTGCACCATGTTTTTCAGACAGAGGCTCCACTGCTGATCCGTCCCTATTTGAAGGACATGACCAAATCTGAGATCCATGCTGTTTTGACAGGCGGATTTGCGACAATTGCTGGCAGTGTCATGGGGGCATTCATCTCATTCGGGGTGAGATGAAGCTGTTTTCATACCACTACATAATACATACATACAATGATAATAAAAAGTCAAGAACAGGCACATTCAAAACATTCACAAAGTATTTTTTAAAGAGACAGCAAATGAAAGAGATATTTTAAAATGAATGGTAAATTAATAACAATCTATATTGTGGGTAAATGTTTCTGGGTAAAAGCAGGTTTAAGTTTTCTTTTAAAAGTTATAAACAAGCTCTAGACTCTAGAGGGAGACTACTCCAGTAAACTAAACAAAATGCAGTATTGCCCCAAGCAATAGTTCCTAGAGGGAGGAACAGTTAATGTGATTTGTTCAGAACATAAAATGCGAGTAGGCCAGTGAATCCATCTGGAGTGAGACTTTGAATTGATTTGAAAAATGGTGATTTGTGTACTCAGTTTTACGTTGGTGAAGTTGCAGTACTTTAAACCAGTTGTAGATGTTTGATAGGATTGTCAGGAAGCAAACAGTGCAATGTAGTAATCAAAACAAACAAACAAATGAGTTTTTCACAGAAGTTAGTGTCTTAAAGCCATTGTTAAATTAAAGCATAGTTCTATCTTGCGCTTTAATTGCTATCAAAGAATAATCTCAGTTTTAAAGTGTTGAGAGAATGTGCGCTAAGATGTGAAATTATATATGTATACATGTAACTTAACTGAAGAAGATTTCTGATTTGAGACATACAATTTCTGAAAAACCTTTCCCAAGGCTTGTCAACAGGGCTCCAATAAAGCAGAAACAGAGAGCTGTGTCACTGCATAGCAATGGAAACAGATAACATGAACCTTGGGTTCTGCAAAGGAAACTAAGTAATCTTGGTCTGTTAGGTACAGTATCTCAAAAAAGTGAGTAGCTCTACACACCTCACATTTTTGTAAATATTAGATTTTAACTTATGTGACAACACTGAAGAAATGACACTTTGCTACAGTGTAAAGTAGTGAGCGCACAACTTGTATAACAGTGTAAATTTGCTGTCGCCTCAAAATCATCATATAGCCATTAATGTCTAAACCACTGGCAACAAAAGTGAGTACATTCCTAAGTGAAAATGTCCAAATTAAGCCCAAAGTGTCAATATTTTGTGTGGCTACCATTATTAACCCTCTTGAGTTCAACATGGCTTCACAGGTTACCCTCTTCCACTCCTCCATGACAACATCATAGAGCTGGTGGATGTTAGAGACCTTGCCCTCCTCCACCTTCCGTTTGAGGATGCCCCACAAATGCTCAATATGGTTTAGGTCTGGAGACATGCTTGGCAAGTCCATCACTTTTACCCTCAGCTTCTTTAGTAAGGCAGTGGTCATCTTGGAACTGTGTTTGGGCTTGTTATTATGTTGCAATACTGCCCTGAGGCCCAGTCTCCGAAGGGAGGGGATCATGCTCTGCTTCAGTATGTCACAGTACATGTTGGCATTGTTGCCTCAGTGAACTGTAGCTCCCCAGTGCCGGCAGCACTCATGCAGCCCCAGACCACGACAGTCCCACCACCATGCCTGACTGTAGGCAAGACACACTTGTCTTTGTACTCACCTGGATGCCGCCACACACACTGTTTGCGGGCTTTCTTGTGCATCATCTATAGAAGATGCTCCCTTCTGGGACGACAGCCATGCAGACCAATTTGATGCAGTGTGCAGTGTGAGCACTGACAGGCCACCCATTCAACCTCTGCAGCGATGCTGGCAGCACTTATACGTCTATTTCCCAAAGACAACCTCTGGATATGACACTGAGTATGTGCACTCAACTTCTTTGAGTACCTTTGAGGCCTTTTCTGCGTGGAACTTGTCCTGTTGAACCGCTGTATGGTCTTTGTCTTGGCCATTGCTGCAGCCCTGTTTCAGGGTTTAGCAATCTTCTTATAGCCTAGGCTATTTTTATGTAGAGCAACCATTCTTTTGTTCAGATCTTCAGTGAGTTCTTTACCATGAGGTGCCATGTTGAACTTCCAGTGACCAGTATGAGGGAGTGTGAGAGCAATAACACCAGATTTAACACACCTGCTCCCCATTCACACCTGAGAATTTGTAAAACTAATGAGTCACATGACACTGGGGGAGGGAAAATTGGGCCAAATTTTCACTTAGGGGTGTACTCACTTTTGTTGCCAGTGCTTTAGACATTAGAGGCTGTGTTATTTTGAGGGGACAGTGTTATACAAGCTGTACACTCACTACTTTACATTGTAGCAAAGTGTCATTTCTTCAGTGTTGTCACATGAAAAGATAAAACCAAATATTTACAAAAATGTGAGGAGTGTACTCAAGTTTGTGAGATAAAGTAAGACCTAAACCAGTAGGGGCCAGTGAGCCTAACCAATAAAATGAAAATAATATAGCTAGTTATTGCAGTAACTTTTCCACAGCACCCTGAATTAAATGACATTTTGCTGCATTTTGCAGATTGATGCATCTTCCTTGTTATCAGCCTCTGTGATGGCTGCCCCTTGTGCCTTGGCCATCTCCAAACTGTCTTACCCAGAGACAGAGGAGAGTCCCTTCAAGTCAGAGAAGAATATCAAAATGGCTTGTGGGTATGTATACCTGTCCTTTTTTCTCTTCCCATTCAGAATTTTTTTTGCCTTTGAGAATTAAATAAGTCTTTTTTGAAAAACTCCTCAGAGATGAACGGAACATTTTGGAGGCTGCTAGCAGTGGAGCGTCTGCTTCAATAGGCCTTGTTGCTAATATTGCAGCAAATTTGATAGCCTTTCTTGCCATCTTCGGGTTCATAAATAAAGCTTTGAGTTGGTTTGGAGGTATGGTGGGATATCCTTCAATCACATTTGAGGTACGTCTTAGCAAAAGACTGATAACTTAAGTGTGATATTTTGTTAATGTACAATATGTTAAGGGGATTTTTAAATTTGATTTATTCATTCAAGTGTAATATCAAAAGTGGTTAACCCGAAAATGCACTGGTGATCGAAAGATAAAAGTTATAAAATGACAATCCCTGTCAAAAACAACAAGTAGATGTTAATAAATAAACATTTAAATAAATAATATTTAATTAATTGAATTAATTTTGATTATGTATTTTGTATTTTCATCATATTTCACAATTTATCTAATTATTGAGATGTAGACCTAAATGTATTTATTTATGCACACATTTCACAGACTTTGTTTGCTTGTACTGTAAATTTAACAAGTGAGTCTAACAATACCCAAATAACCTTCTCTTTGTGTTCATAGCTTATTTGCTCTTATGTGTTCATGCCTGTGGCCTTCATGATGGGAGTACCATATGATGACACTTTCATTGTGGCTGAACTAATTGGCACCAAACTCTTCCTCAATGAGTTTGTGGCTTATGAGAAACTCTCTAAACTAAAGGAAAACAGACTCAGTGGACTTATTGAAGTACCATCGATATCTGTGAGTGAATGTTCTGTGAGTTTGAATACTGTCAGTGTGGGTGTGCTAAAAGTACAAATTCATGAGCACTGCAAAAAACGTTGGAAGGGCGACACAAAATAAAATGATTTTCTTTTTCTTGTTTCAGGTCCGATCAGAAATAATCACCACTTATGCTCTTTGTGGGTTTGCCAACTTTAGCTCACTGGGTATTGTGATTGGAGGCCTATGTGAGTATTTGGTCATCCCATCCTCGATGAAGATGCTCTCAAAGTAATGATTTTTGACACAGAGTATTTTCTTTTCTCAAAGCCGCTATTTGCCCATCCAGAAGAGGCGATGTCTCATCTCTGGTATTGAGAGCTATGATCACTGGGACTTGTGTATCTCTTGTCAATGCTTGCATTGCAGGTAAGTGCTTATGAATTGAACTAGCAGTGCAGGTTAACTTGTTTCCTACTGCACTGTAACTGAGTAGCTTTTTCACTTATTTCTCAGGGATCCTCTTTGTTCCTCCACTTGTGGACTGTGTGGAGCTGTTCAAGATATCTGCTTTCAATGCCACAGATGTAAATATAAAAACTTGCTGTGAAGACCTCCTTAAAAAGTAAGCATATATATTTTCGTTACAAAGATACTTTCTGTTGGCTTGATGAAAATGTTATGGAAAACACATTGGGTCAGTGACACATAGGGTTAACAGATTCTTAAGTTGAGTATCTTTCTGTGATATGGGGCTGTTTGAACTTATACCTCAAATTAATTATTTTGCAGCACTGTAAACAATGGGACCATCTCGTTTGAAGGATCATGGACCACAGTAGCAAATGTCACTGTGTTTTTCTCAAAATGTTGTCAGTGTTGTGGTCTTTCTGATGTTTGTAAGTAGAGGCAAAGAACATATCAGTGTCTGTTTTTATGCTGTAGTTCATTTATGTGTCTCCATGTTTGTATATTAGTGTCACAGCTAATGTAAAAATGTATAGCCTCTATGCATGTCTTTTAAAGATGGTTATGTCTTTCATGTGTTATATTGTAAATTAATTACAAATATGGCCTTTTATTTAAATTGAAGGATTAGAAGGACACATGAAGAAATATACCTCATGAAAATCTAAAGGCATCAACAGTTTGATGAATGTAAATATTTGAAATAAAATTTAGTAACTCAAGTATTTTATAATAATATTGATAATTTTACATACATAGTCATACTTTTTGAAAAAATAAAAACCTATGAAAATGAATTATGCCTTTATACATTTGCATTTATTTAAAAAAAATAGCTGACATAAAGACAACACACATTGTTAACAAACATTTATTCTTCTTTCTTAATTACTCATTCATTTCTCACACACTCACTCACGTTTACAATTTTTAATTCACACGACTAGATATTTAGTTCTTTGACTCCATGTATATGTATGTATGTATGTATGTATGTATATGTACACATAAACAGAATACAACAGTTTGTTTGCATGATATCACACCTTAACATTACAATGTTTTCACCATCATCTGCTGGGTCATTTCAACATCTTTTTGAATTTGGGGTTTTTATCATAGACTATCTTGTGATTACAGTTTTTTTAAGCAATAGCAGCTGAAATTTAAGAGGGGCTATTTGGACTCATATGAAAACTTTCATTAACCATTAACCAATAATCTATTACAGAAATTCCTAAATATTTCTTGTCAGTTGTTTTATTATTAGTCAAAGGCAAGAGACTTTTAACCATGAATGCCTGTACAAACACATGAGATAACTGAATAGATTTAATTGGAATTCAGATTATAATTTATGTTCAAACTATACTGGCTTTGCAACTTATAAAAAAGAAATAGGCAATGCTTAAGCAAAACGTGATTGTCCGATGCCGTAAAACTTAACTTAAAACAGATTTCATGCAGGGAACCTTACTTAGTGATCAATAGGCTTCTGAAAGTCCCAGACATGCTCTTTTGGTTATTTTGTTTAGTGTGCTTTTATCTCACAGTCCAAATAACTGTGAGGAACTAATTCAACAGCTTTCCTTGTTGGTGGGAACACACTTGTTAATGAGTATGAGCATACCATAGTTAAAGACTTTACTGGTAATCCCCTGACTGCTCATTGCTTTAACTGTGGCATGCACCAACATTCATTCTGACATACTGTAAGAGGACTGTTTAAAGACACAGACACAACAAAGTACTCAAAAACTACTAAAAAGTAATGCCAAAACACAGTGCACACAAACATCTTTGACCTACTGCATAGCGGTTTAGACATTTATGGCTGTGTGAAATGCTGCATAGGCAGTTCTAATGCAAACCATAAACAACTCTAAAATAAACGTTATGCCTACACACATACTATACATCACAGATGAACGTGCAGCCTTTAATAATAAACCTCAACCTCCTCTGTGGCTGTGGTCTTTTCCATAATTCTTTAAATCAAAATGGTGACATGTCTTTATTCAAAGAAAAGAGCAAAACTTCACTACAAATTCTACAGTGTGAAGTACAGCTGACATGAGTTGACAAATATTGCTTGGGAGAGTTGTTTGTCTAGTAAGTGTGTTTCAAACTATTTAATAGTGGTATGTCAACTCTAAAGTAGCCCAGTGTTGCTTTTCATACTGTTTAAGCAAAGCGTGTGAGCTGTAAGGTTAAAAACCCTGCGCCCATTGCTCCAAACATTCTCATAAACCTTTTAACTACAGTAAGAAGCTGGAGGGTGGATGTCTCATACTGCAATTGTAGTGGCGACTGAGAAATTCACAGTAATTCTTTATGACAAGTCAGGTCAACAAGCTATTCCTCTTCTTAATATCTCTATAAAGTCCTTGCTGGCTTTGGTAACTGGAAAGAAACAAGTAAACTAAACCATTAACAGCAATTAAATCTTGCTTGACACAAAAGAGGCACCTTTTCTTATCTCACTTCAAGAACATCAGCAGTTTCTGCAGGCTTGCATTTGGCATCTGATTTATTGTCCTCTGTCTCCTGATTTTTTCTTGTGACCTTTGGGCTTGAATTTGTCTTTCTAGACATCTGAGGACTTTGTCCTTTCCGCTGCAGCTGTGGACTGTTAGAGCCCACCTTTCGGTTGAGCAGGGGGCTTCGGGAGCCCTTCATCTTGGTCGGCTGCTGCAGACTATCCATAGTTTTGAGTGGGTGCAGGCCGAGAAGTCCACAGTAGTAGTTGCATTGATGGTGTGTCAGGAACTGTTCGAATACTTCAGGAGAGCCATACTCTGTTAGCCCTTGGTATCTGAAATACAGGGGACAACTTTTTTATTCCAGCTATTCTACTAGAAAACAAACCAATAACATGTAATAACATGTACTGGTTAAGGTACAAACCCTTTTGACTTGGTCACAACTCTAACATTTGTAATCTTCGTTTCAACACCTGCAAAAATAAATCACAGAGGATTATTTATATTATGTTTTCCACATATAAATAAATGATTGCTTTCTTTATAACCTTGTATGTGTGTCTTACCATCCATCCGGGTGACCAGCAAATTGCCATGAGTCCACTGATGGATCCAGTGCTGGAAGGAGCTGCATTTTTGCTCCACCTCAGAAACAGTTCGTGTAATCAGCTTTCCGTTAGGATCCATCATACAATACTTGAGGAGGGCACCCTTGAGATCAGACTCCACTGTGGCATAAGGCACAGAGTTTGCTGGCCGGTACATCAGATACTGAGGAATCACTCTATGAGCAACACAAGAAAATAGTGGGTCTATTTTTGTACATTTTAGTAGGAATCAATTATCAGAGCTACTGTATAAATAGTGTGGTACTTACTCAAGTGAACAGCCAAAGTTCTCATTAACTCTTGCTTCAGCTGCAAAGATTTTGCAGTATTCTCGAATCATGTTTTGTACTTTGCATTCCTGGCAACACAAAAAATTTAATAATGCAGATGATTGTACTGCAGTTATAATCACTAGGAGTTTATTGGCGGCAATTTACCAAAGAGTCGTAGTCAATAAATCCACTACTCACTTTCTTAGTAATCTCTAGATTTCTCTCTGCAAGGTTGCTCTCCTGTTTGGTCCCATAGGCAATGGGGTTTTTGACTTTGATGATGCAGGCACTTCCAGACTCAAAGATGGGATCCAGGCCATAAATGACCTTCACTCTGCTGGCTTTGTGAGCGCAGCCCTCCCCGATATCCGCTGCCTCTGTAATGATACGGCCAAAGTACTTTTCACCCCAGTTGCCACAGTCGGCCAGGCCTTTGGTGAACAGCAGTGGGGTCATCTCGATCTCCTCTCCAACTAAAGCAAAACAGATACTTACAATGAGCAATAGTTTAGAGAGAACGGGTGAAAAAAGGCTGATATGGCATGGCGTATTTTAAAAAAAATACCTTCCAGGTCATCCCTTAGTAGTATCTCAGACAGAACTTTAAAACAGAAAACAAAAATTCTTAAAAGCACAGTTGATAGTGTATGTTTTAGATTGAACACTTGATTTATCCAGGCATACTGAATCTTACTGTCTTCGCTGAGAAGGTAGTCAGTGATGTCAGTCCCGTATTCGTTATTGATCGAACAGCCATATACCCCACAGTCTTGGCTTGATGCTAGAACAACAGCCAGTGCCACTTGGCTTTCATCTCCTCCACTTGAGGACAAAAAGGGAAAAACAAACAATTGGGAACATGACATGTTAAATGGCTGGTCAGAGTTGCACCTAACTTCAAAGATTCAACAACAACCCACAAGGTGTCACTGTGAGACAGACTGTTAAGCTGTGAGGCAGCGGCCTGCTGACACAGCAGCCTATAGCACATATATAGATTTTTAATGCCCCCCCGCCCCTTGGAGATGGGAAAAATATTGTGTCAGGTTACAGTTTATGTGTCTAGCCAGAGATTCACCTTCCTGTGTCACAGCTGTGAAGGTTCACAGTCACATAAGCTGGACGTCTTTGCAGTGAGATTGTGAGAATGACAGAAGATCATGGGATGGCACTCTGAGGGCCAAACCATTCCGTTATCTGTTCCGTTATTGTTTCATATCTGGAGCCTGTCCATTTTTATCATGTTGGCAGGAAATCCTCAAAATGATTCTGATTCTGATTTTGATTCTGAAATAATAGCAGCAAAAACACCTACAACAAAGTGAACACCATGTTGAAATTGCTGCTGATTTGTGTTACAGGTGCTTAGAGTAGTGTTGACGTCGTAAGACAAGAAGGGGATTTACCTTCTCTTCACCTCTAGTATTTCCTCCTCATCTCTGTACCACTTAATGGTGGAGTCGCTGAGCACGTTGAAGAACTGGCACCACAGCTTCAGGTGTCCGGAGGCATCTGGGAATGGCTCTCCCCTGATCTTACGGATGACCTGTGGAGCTGGTATTGCATGAGAGAGGGGGTGCCCAGCCAGGGGGCCAAAGTAAATATATACTGTACTGGAGAGAGGAGACTTTCTAATGTTTCCACTTCCTCAAGCACCGGTGTAGTGATCAGACTCATGTGTTGGCAAACGTCAAATTATTTGCAAAGTACTTCATAGAACATGAAACGCCACAAAAAAGTGGAATCAAATAAGTCAAATATGTTACATTGACGACTGCCATTTAAACGCCTACTCACTAATCGCTTGTGATTCTCCAGAGCTGTGTTGTATTTAACTTTGCTGGTTTTATAAGTTGAGTAAGATGATAAGTTAAGTTATTGTGCAATCAAGACAGTGTATTGTGCAAGTCCATTAAGTCCCTAATGGAAAACATGCAGAACTTTTTCCCACAACAGAATATCTTCCCAAGATAAACAAATTCCATTTTTTAGGACTAAAGCACCATTTACCTTTCAATGGGTCAAGCTTCTTTTCAGCTGGTTTCTCCTCTTGTTTGGTGCTGACTGGCTGTTCTGTGGAAATCTCCTCCAGGACTCTGGGCACCTCCAAGGTGACCTTTCTGCGGCTCAGCAGTGGCGAACGCCTCTCCGTTGGTGGGGTATTTTGTCCTGTGGGAGCTTGTAGTAATGCTGCTCTGCGAGCCTGGCTGGGTGACATGTAGGGGGTTTCCTTCTTGCCTAGAGTATCCAAAGCACCAACCACTGCTCCTTCTCCATCCTCTTTAGGTTTTGGGATGAAGATTTTGCGACGAGCTCCGGAGGCCAACTCTTCAGGTGTGGCAGAGCGTATGAGCGACAGGCTGTCTCTGCGTTTCAGCCGGGGACTGCTTTCACAGGAGAGGGATGATGTTGGTGTTGATCCTCCACTTAGATCATCGTCTGCCTTGTCACTTGGGCGGTCGCCCACAGTGATTACAGGGACAGCCGTCACAACCTCATTGTCTGAGTCTGGAGCAGCTTTGGACATGAATTTGCGGAGACTGGCTGGACTCAGTGATGGACGTGTCGTGGGTTTAGGGCAGAGTCTCTCGACAGGTGATTTGTTTTTTTGGAGGTCCTCAATAAACACAGAATTCTCAATCTTGGCCTCTTTAAGGGGTTTTGTCTTCAATATATCAGAGACAATGTTGTCTTCTGTTGTTTCACTGAATAATGGCACTTTGTCACTGACCTTTGGTATTAAAGCTTCATTAGGCATAGAAGTGTTCTCTTTTACGCTTTTATCTGCCATTTCTTCTAGGTTCTGCTTTCTACATTGAGTTTTTCCAGGTTCAGTAGTCATATTATTGTCAACATCATGTTCCTGCTTTGTTCCCCTTTGCGTAATAGCTGAAGTTTCTGTTCCTGTCCACTCACTTTGACTGGGCAGTGTGAATCCAGAATCCCTTTCATGACAAATAACAGAGATTGGTGGCACCACACACAAAGGCACCACAGGGGTTTCAAAAGGCTGCAGTGTGTCTGAAACATGGGTGTTTACAATTATATCATTCTCCTTGTCATGAGTACATGAAAGATTTATAACAGGAATTGATGCGTAGTCCATCTGAGGGAGCTGTTCACTGATTATTACGAGTGGCTGCTCACCCTCAAACATTTCTGTCTTGTCACCTAATTGCGCAACTTCCTTTACCTTATCTGTAGGTGAGGGATTATAATCATTCTGCATACCTTTCTGTGTGGGAGACAAGCTTTGACAGTCAGACACGTTCTGGTCTTGTATTATTACTGCTGACACATGAGTTGCATCATGTTTTTGAAAAGTAGCAGGAACTGATTCTTGCTTCTTTAGTGCCAAAATAGTTAATGGCAGAGTGCACTCTTTGAGCTCAGGCTCCATTATTTCAATTTTGGGGATTGTAAAATGTTCATTTGGGTGCACATGTGGAACAGTGGGTTTAAAATCTGGGTTGTCTTCAACAGTAGATATCTGAATTTGTGGAATATTCTCTGAGGGCCAGGCCCTCTCCTTGTTCTCACTGCTGTCCTGAGGTGCAACATTTCTGTGTTCTTCCAAAAAAATTGCACCCTCTCCCTTGTTTTGCATTAGTGAAAGGCTCTTTAATTCGGCAAAGTCCTCTACTTTCATTGGATTTCTCTTTCCTGTCTCCACTTCAGACTGGAAATTCTCAATTCTTGCATCAGTGCTCTCACTGTCTAAAATGACCTGTTCTTGTGTTATTAGATTGTTACACAAGTTAACTTTTAAATCTTCCTCTAAAGCAGAAATCAATACTTCTTTCAATTCACGTCTCTCTTCTCTGCTTCTAAAACCCAAGTTTGAACTCTCTATTTCACTTAGCTTGTGGTCTTCTGAGCTTTCCTCTGCTTTAGAAAAAACACACTCTTGCTGTGTTTTTAGGTCACCCGTCTCTAAACTATCTGTGGCCGCAGTGGGCGGAAATCCCACATTCATTTCCTGAATCAGTGAAGTACATTCAGCCTCTTCTTTTACATCATCTCTCTCTACACAGTATGGTGCTACAGCAGGCAGAGTCGAAAGTGGTGTTTTAGAGTCACATGGCTCTATTCTCTCTTCCAGTGAAGATGTTAATTCAGTAATCTCAGACCTGTTTATAACTGGGCATGGCTGTTTGTTTGATTTCACTTCATCTTTCTCTTCCGCACATAACTTATCAAAAAAATGACCCTCCCCGGTGTCAGGTTCACCTTCTTTGTTCATCGTATCAACACTCATTTCCTTTTCTTGCAAAGTTTCAGTGGGTGCTTCTTCAAGGGCGTGGCTGTGTGATGCCGAGATAGCACTGTAAGGGGGAGTCCAGCTGTCTGCCAAACTAGCCAGGGTGATTGTGTGGGAGACTTTTTCTTCATAAGAGACTTTGGTCTTTGTCACGACAGATATATCTTCCCTGGGTGAAGACTCATCTCTTGCAGTCTGTTGCTTAGGCTGCGGTGAGACTATTAGATGATCTGGCTCTTGCTTGTGTACAGGAACCTCTTTGATAACTGAGACTACCTGTGAAGCTTTCTCTCCAGCCTGATGGAAAGTAAACAAATAAAGCATTTTAATAATTTTAACACTTCTTACCATTTGTAGCTACAGCAGTGTCCTGTCACAATGAACTCAACTCACCACACATGGCTTACACTGCTGTTTTTTCTGCTTATGCATGCAAAATATTTTGATTTCAGTCTGATTTGTTGATGGCAGAGGTTGTACAGCCTACTGGGAGAAAAACATTTAGGTTCATGTTCAGGAGTTTTGAGAAGCGTGTTACAGTGAACTTATTGCAGTGACATTTTGACAGTGTGACACTGCGACACTTTTAGACTGAGACACTTTTTTTCCCCTGCCATAAATCAGCAGAAGCATAAACAGTGACAGATTCTGACAAACTTGATATTGCAATATCATTGCACTTAGTCTGTGAACAAAGCTAATAAATTACTTATTGATAGGTAAACAATAAATAGTTCAACGATATGCGGAACAACTACAGTAAGGAAATATATTCTTGTGTTTATAACCCGTCAGCCTATTTCAGGAACTTCTTTACGTCACGTCACGTGCAAGAAGGTAGCAGAAACCAACTGTTTACACATTCTAAAGTCCAACAGGGTTTTTTTTTCAGATTAAAACTTTCTGAATGAAGCCCTGAACTGCACATCAATTTTCTTCTAACTTTTATGTCTGTGATTTAAGCTATCAAACAGAGTTTGAAAGTGCTTGTGTACTTTGCTTTGTTTCTTATGTTGAAACAAGGACTGGGGAATTTCTACATGATTGCCACAGGTGTGTTGTTTATACAAAAGATCTTGCTGGTTAATGAATGAATCACAGCTTTTCTCTTGGCAAGAGACCAACAATAACATGCATGATTCACATAAATCTGTTGGGCACATTTGGATCAATCATCAACCTGTTGAGGAAACCAACCTATAATTGACAATGAAGAACAAAACCTGACTTTGATGGAAAATTGTAAAATAATAAATAAATAAAATAAATTAAAGAAAATATGATGATGATGATGATGATGATGATGATGATGATGGTGATTATTATTATTATTATTATTATTATTATTATTATTATTATTATTATTAGTAGTAGTAGTAGTAGTAGTAGTATTATTATTAATTAATTAATTATTTTTTTTTATTATTATTCAGGAGAGAAGATTTATAGGTAAAGCTTCAAGCCACATAGAAGTGTTGTTGGGTTTTTTCCCTTACAGTCCCTGTTTTTCTGTTCTCTCACCATTAAAAGTTATACAGATGAGTAATGAAGCCACATCCTCGTGACAACACGTTTGGCAGGCAGTCTCTACTGAGAAAAAAAGAAGTTACTGCTTTCCAGTTTAGGAACTGCTGTCACACATTTACTACACCTCTGTGTGTCAATGTATGTCACACTCATGAGAAAACATTGTTCAAATAAAGGGATTGCACATTATTGAACTAATTATCCACAAAGCCTCACATTATACCACCTGTAGTTCAACATTATGGACATACAATGGCTCTGCAGGTGAATAATGTTTAAACATAGTGACTTCAGTTCCCTTTTCCACATGTCATTCTGTACCACATAACTATCTATTAATTCACAATGTAGAATTCAGAAACTGCTGTGTTAGTCCCAGACCAAACCAATTCATAAACTCTATTATTATATGAGTGTCACTCTGCCATCAACAGAGATAAAGTCATCTTGTAAAAAAGTAGTTAAAGGTAAACCCTGAGAATTTTGTAATTTGTGAAGATACATGATCATGTATTTGCAACATTAAAAAAAGAGTTTCAGCCTGATCACTTGAAAGAAAGTCATAAAACAAATTCAAAAACAGTCACATGGTCAAACTGAACTAAATCATGATGATCATAGCAAATAGTCCTAATTTCCTACATATCACAGAAAAACAATTCTCCAAGCTAAACACTGAGATGACAGAAGTACTGCCTTCCTCCTACTTCTGCAGACAAGGAAGGGGTTTATTTTAAGATATGGGGGTTGGGGTTGGCAGTGAGGAATGCGTCCAGCGTGACGAGACCCTCCTTTCATGCTGAGACCTGTCGCAGAACTCACTCTACTCCCGCTCATCCAGACCACACGGCAGTCTGTCATGCAAAGTTCTGTTTGTAACGTGAGTATCTCCTCTGACATTCAGGTTTCATCATGATCTCTGACGCACTGGTGTCCCACTCATTACAGTTCATCCTATCTTACAGTGTGCAGTGTAGATACACAACATCCCCCACCCCCACATATATTAAGTGCAAGTTGCCATTATGGTTCCCTAATTATCCCACACTATCTTCTTTGCCTTGTCACTCTTGAGTGATATGGATGAAGTTTCTCATGGCCAGGCTGACTCACTCTACCAGTCGCTGATTACTGATATTATACTGTATGTGTTCAAGTGGTTTTATTGTCTGACTGTAATACACTGTCCCATGAACATAACATCTAACTACGAGGTGAAATGTGCTTCTTATCTACCACATTTTCAACCAGCAGCAGCTCATAACCTAAACTGTGTCATAGTTGACATAGTTCCTGTTTTGGTCCTGAAGTAGCTCATCTTGTACTATGTTGTCACACAAATGCAGTCTATATATAACTCTCAAGTAGCAGTCAGCTGCCCTGTAAGGCAACTGTACATACCTCAGTAAGAACTTGAAGCCCAGACAATGACGTTTCTTCACCTGGACTGCTGCTCTCAGGCCCCACAGAGACCTCCATGGTTTCCACAGCATCACCAGCCTCCTTGATACTCTGCCCTGTGGACTCCTGTATGCTCTCAGGTGGCAATGTATGAGGTGGTGGCAAGTTTGTGTGTAGAACACTATCCTCATGCTCATGTTCATGTGGCTCCAGCAACACTGACTGTTGTTCTATATCCACAGTTCCTGAAGGCTCCTTTGGTAAATCCATTTCCATAGGCACAACTTCATCTGTGGGAGGCTTGTACACTTGATTATTATGCTCCGGTTGCAGTTGAAATGATGGTGGCATTTCCGGTTGAGGACCTTGCGTTGAGGCAGGCGAGTGGTCTGACTCTCTCTCCGTATTCTCAATGTGATCATGAGAGTCCTTCTTACTCTTACCAAAGAGGAAGTCTTTGACTGTGTGGAGCATAGAGGAGATGGACACCTGGATGTGGTGGTGGTCGTGGTCCTTATGAGCCTTAATGTGTTGTTTGACCTCCGAACCATGTTTTGTGCAGGGTACCGTATGTGACATCTCCAACGGCCTTTCCCTGTCTTTCTCCCTCTCTATGGAAAATTCTTCTTCTCTCGTTTTCTCTCTTTCATACTCTACCTTTAGTCCCTTTTCTTGTTCTTCCCTGTCTTTCTGCATCCTCTCTTTTTCTCTGCTGGCACTTACAATAGGCATATCCACCTCTTTGGGTTTCTCCCCTCCAGATGAGTTCTGTTTCTCCTCAGCAGCCTGGGACTGCAGAGTATCTGCCAGAAACTGTGCCAAACTGATTCCTCCATCATAACAGTTTTCACCTCCATTCCCCATTATGTGGCTTCTGCTACTGCTGCTACTATTAAGCCCAGCATCTACACCATTTGATATCCTTATTTTCTTTTTGGCCTGTTCCAAGTCACTGTCTATGGATGGCACAGTGGCTGTTTCCTTGGCTTCCGAGCTAACTCCATTAGGTTCTACAGCAGCTCCCAGTTGTTCCACAGCCGCAGGCTCCTTGACCGCTGGCCTGTCCTCTGGTGGTGGGACATGCCGCTTCCTTTGAGGACGCTCTGGACTACTCTGTGGTTGCTCTTTATGAATGTTTTCTTTATCCCCTTTCTCCAATTCCTTCTTCTTCTTCTCTGCTTTCTGCTTCAGCTTGGCAAAGAACCTCTGGTGGATCTTGAATTCATTCATGGTGCCGACCTCCAAAACTCCCGAGCAGGAGACAATACCTTTGCTATTACTGGCTGAAGCCTGATAGATGGCTGCATCATCCAATGTGCAGCTGAAAACAGAAAAACTTAATTAATGTCATATTATAGGTACACTGAGAGTGTTCAAATTTGCAACAAAAAGATACATTTTGGTTGTGTTACATACTTGTAAATATGGAGGGTGTGGGTTTTTCCATTACGCCGAATTTCATATTTTGGGAGTCCACAATAGCGGTCCATTTCCATATCATCTTTGTACCATTTCAGTTCTGGAGCTGGGTAACCTAAAGGCATGGACAGATGAATTGATTGCCTCTGGATTATAAATATCACTTTCCAGGTGCCACAAAGTACTATTTACGAATATTTATTTCACTTGAATGATGTCCAAAGAGACAGTTTACACTAAAGATCATTTTATATGAATAATTAATTTGGGATATTAGACAGTAAACAAAATCTAGTAAAGAAGATTAGTCATCGTGCTTTAGGCTGTTGCATCATGTTTATGACCTTTCCCACAGAGAAATAGTTGCTGCAATCTGCCTACAAGTTGAAACACAACATCCTGGAAACCCTGCTTGAATAATAGATGGACTACTGTGTTTAAGGAGCAGTTCAGGAAGAATAAAGCAGTTATTTTGGAGCCTTCAAAGTGAAACCCTTCCTTTGTTTTCGTTTTAGTCACTTCCTGTCGCTTCACATCACAAACAATCTGTCAAGTTTCAGTTACACCAACAAACACAAATGAACAAGACTGTAAATTCAATTCAATTCAATTCAATTTTATTTATATAGCGCCAAATCACAACAACAGTTATCTCACAGCGCTTTTCAT
>JAPMOB010237259.1:0-31155 GCA_029875015.1 Lepomis gibbosus
GCGTGCGACCTCTGACATGTATAGCAATTGTAAGTCGCTTTGGATAAAAGCGTCAGCTAAATGAATAAATGTAAATGTTTCAGACACACTTTGGAAACTATATAGAGCAACTTATTAAGAAATAAATATAGAAATTTTTCCCAGGTATCAATTTCGGATTTTTAAAACGGGTACCTGAATTTTTAGGTGCAATTGTCCTTATCCTGGAGGCAAAATCCACATTTTCCTCATATTAATTCGTGCTCATGCACAGTAGCCACAGCCAGCTGCACATGAAAAGAAGCAATTCCAGCTCCATCCTTTTTTTAATGTGCAGGGGTCAGGTTTACAAGATCTTGTCACACAAACGAGCAGGTTGTCACACTCTCTAAAAGCTCTTTTTTACATGAATTTAATTCTAACCAGCTGCATTTGAACTGTCACACTGAAAGATGATTACTTACTGATTCCATTCTTAACATTGCTCTGTGTAGTACATATACTAACAACCATGGGGATGGACCAAATGTACTCTGGATAGTAAGCATCTCACAATATGTTTGGGTGACTTAAATGCACACATTAAAACATTTTTTTGTTATTCCACAGTCCATACAAGAACCCCTTTTGAATATTTTCTATATATTCCCAATCTCCCTACATAAACTACAATGCATATTCAGTGTGCAGTCGGCTCTCTGCTGGCTGATACTGAATGTGTCTGTCTTGCCTGAGGGCGATGCTGTGCACAACCAGAAAGAGAAGTGGAGGATAATACACCCTCACCATGGGAGCAGGAACCTGGAGCTCCAAACAATAACTGCACTCTCATGTCAGGCAGCAATTTTCTAAATAAGTGATACACATCTAGCTGAGTTCTGGTGCTCATCACAATTCTGCTCTCACACACAGCAGGCCTGTACCTCTGCTCGCCTCTCTCTCTGAACCCGGATCAGTAACACACAGGAACTGCATCTGTAGCATACTGGTTAATATCTGTACACATGACGGTAAAACATGGCGATTCCCAAACACCTAAATGCAGTATCTACAGTGGGGGGAAAGGGCTGCAGTGTGAAACAGATGTGTCCTCTCACAGTGGAAAAAAGTCTGCCATTCAGCTGTGACTCCCGTTGGCTTTTGTTTCACGTGAAGAGAACAAGAGAGTTGAGGAGAACAGACAGCCTTCTCTTAAAAAAGAGAAATCTTAATCCTGTGTTTAACATGACTCAGAGTGCAACTTATCACCTGATAAACTAAATTTCAGATAAATTGCCACTATGATAAATATTAGTCTACAATATAAATATTCCACTACAAATGGCACAGTCGTTCACAAAACATCGAAACTTAGGAGAAGAAGGAAAAAAACACAACGTGGCTTGCTCTTGGCAACATTAGGCTGCAAAAAGGCGTGTTTTGAAATATGATGAATTACCTGTGCAGGTACCCGCTGCATCAGAAGAACCAATAAGAGATGCGAGATTCCGATGAAACTTTGCATAGCGCCAAAGACAAGTTACCTCCCCTCGTCTGAAGTCGGTCAGTAAGAACTGAAAAACTCTAAATAGCAGCGTTGTGAAGCAGCCGGGGTTTTGATTGGCGCGTTGTTCAGCTGCGCGAGCTGGGATGAAGAGCACGCGCCAAACCCTTAAATACAGTCGGTGATCAATAGGAAACCTGACTAAGCTTAAATTCAAGTTTTATTTTTAGTCATCATTATTTTATCTTATTACATTATATGTCTTTATTATTATTATTATTATTATTATTATTATTATTATTATTATTATTATTATTATTGTTGTTGTTGTTGTTGTTGTTGTTATTACCTGCGATGGACTGGCGACTTGTCCAGGGTGTAACTTCGCCTTTCGCCCGATGTCAGCTGGAATTGGCTCCAGCCCCCTGCGACCCTGTACGCAGGATAAGCGATTGACGATGGATGGATTATTATTATTTGTTTATACACAATATATAGACAATAACTAACGACTAGATAAATAATCACCATAATAAGAAATATGACTTCCTAAACTATAAACTAAATTAGGCTTAGGCTATTTATTTGAAATTGTAAAAAAAAGTCATGATTAATGCAAGCTAAAACAAACACTTTGAATTCATATCTACACAGGTACAGCTGTTTATTGTTAAGTCTGTAAATGTGTTTAATATTTGTATAATAGGCCTACTGAACTGTTGTGGACATGCTGTTGTTTCAATGTAGCTATGTAGTTTTAGGCCCTGGAAACGGTTCAACTGCAATCTGTTAGAGTGAACTAAGTTATATTTTTCAGTTTCAGTATTGACAAAATTGTTACTTTTAGTGAAAATCCCATGTCTCCAATTGTAGTGATTTTGAATTTTTCAGATAAAATCAAATAAGAATTTCGTGTTTATTTATTGGTTAAGAAAATTCTCCTACTTCTTAAGGTAAATATTAAAAAAACTAGTCGGATTATCTGAAAGATCAGATCAGATCCATCTATTCACTGTCACAGACATGTGACAGTGAATAGATGGCCGTAGTTCAGTGACACCAGCCGTATCACGGTGTATGCTCATTCTGCAGGGCATGAATGACAAGCACGAGGTGCCCCCGTGTTTATTAGGAGGCTCGGATGTGTTTTCACAGCCAGTGTGATTTACAGGGTAATGGGGCTGGAGTGTGCTGAAAAACAGCCTCTGAGGAGGAGATAACGGAGATGGATGACGCCTCTCGCTCCTTGCAGGCTGTGGTGTTGGACCAGCTTGGTGCTCGAGTTTATGTCACCCTGTACATGTCATTAATTAATGCATGAATTGAGCATTTTGAAATATTCCTGGTGGCATAGAAAAACAAAAGACAAAAACGCTGTGCTTAGCAAGTAGGATATGTTCAAGGGGAGTTTCCATCCGTTCCATTTCAGCTCTCAACATCAGTTCTCATCATTATTACTATTTATTCATTACACTTCTGTCACATACTGTTGTACTGTACATAATGCCACACACTTGAAATTTTATTTTATGTTTCTATATTACCTATTTAGTTTTTATTCTTTCAATTTCTTTAATGCCTTGTGTATTTCTGATTCTGAACACAAAATTAACTTTCTGACACATTTGGGCATGTGATCTGTTTTTGAACCTCCTCATCTTCCAATGAATGGATTTCCAGCACTCCTTATGGCCAGGGCTCACTGATTTTCCGTGCTACTTCTCGGTCAGACTCCCAGACTGATGGGATGATGAGGTCAGACGGACAGCTGCTGCTTCCTGTCTCTGGGAACCACACTGACCCAGTCCCCGTCAAGGGTGGATGGGGTTTCCTTCAGCTGGAGCAGAGGCAGGAAGTGGGACTATACAGCTCTGTATCATCCGATGTGGGCAAGGCTGTGGCTGTCTTCAATTATATGGTCAGAAAAGGGATCATCTAAGTAAGGTTGTGGCCTGCAGCTACAGGTGGGAGGTCACATGGGTAACAAAACCCTGAGGTGAAAGGGGCTCTGAAGACCCTGCATTTCATGGGAACCGATTTGTAGCCAGATTCAAGCCTGGAAGCTACAATTATTTACCTGTAAATCAACAAAATCAACAAGGATGTGTATGATTTGGGGTGTTAGTTTGACCTTAAACCTGATGGATTTATTGCTGTCACTGAAGAAGACACAGACAGATACACACCTCCTAACAGTCATCTACAGCTCGGTTTCTGTAGTCTTTGGGTTGCCGCTCAATCCTTACGCCTGTGATCAGAATTCAAACTCAGATTTCCCACACTTTTTTCTTTTTTTGCCAGCCTTTAGCTGCAGATGCATTGTGAGTATTGATACTGGTTCCCAAGCCCACAGTAGCCAGACAAATCAACACAGCGATGAGTTTGACCCAAAAGGCCAAACAGATGCAACTCCGTTCTGGGACACACACATTATCAGTCTGTTTGGGAGTTTCTTGTAGTTTAGTTGAACAAGGAAGTACATTTACACTGTGTACAGTTTGCCTCCATCAATACCCCACTTTCACCTCGAGAAAAGAGCTAGTGGACATAGCTCAGCAAATTGAGAGAAGACGAGGACAAAATGCATTCTGTTGAAGGCTGATTATGCTTTCCTTACAAATGAGGCGTCTGAAGGACACTTTTGGTTTCTATTTACATACAAGACTGGCCATTCATTCCAATGCCAACCTAAAATACAAAAATGAACAACTGGCGTGCCACATCAACAGCTCATTAAAGCAACATGGTAAAAACGGTAATGGTAAATGGTCTGTATTTGTATAGCGATTCTCTAGTCTATTCACGCCTCACAGCGCTTTTACACTGTGTCACATTCACCCATTGGCGTGCTGATGGCAAAGGCTAAGGTGCCAACAGCTCATCAGAAACAGAAATGAATTTTGACACAGCGGTGGAACAGAGGCAATGAGGGGGTTCAGAATCTTTCCCAAGGACACTTTCGACATACAGACAGGAGGAGCCGGGGGACAGAACCGCTTATCTTCCAATAAGTGGGCGACTCGCTCTACCAACCAATACACGAGGCTTAAAGGTTCACTGTGTGTAGGTTTTAGTGGTATCTACTTGTGAGGGTTGTGAGTTGCAACCAACCGCTCACTCACCACTCTCCTGTTGCTTTGCAAGAGCGCAGGAGAGTCTACGGTGGCCGACACCCTGTTGGCTCTTGTGCTAAATAATACGTATGGGCCTCCATTTGTCCAAATTTCACTTCTATTGACCAACCAACCAAATGACCACTACTACACCTTCTACTTCTTTGTACATATTCAATCAACGTATTGACGAAACACATTCTGTAGAGCAGTTTGTCCATTTGCGGTACTGTAGAAACATGTCAACTTCTGTATATATCCAACGCTGTATGTAGATAGAAATGGCTCCTTCTAATGTAATAAAAACAGAACGGTCTTTACACACCACTGAAAACATAGTTATGGATATTATGTTGCATTTTTGTCAATAGATTCTCCTAAATATTGCATACTAAACCTTTAAATGTCCTGTCGGCATGCATAGATCCACCTTATGCTTTCCTGCTACTTACTGGCCTCACTGTCTACAGATTATTTCTGTTAGCACTGAAGGCAGACGCAACCTACTGCATCGCTTTTCCAGATAAACTCAGAGAAAGAATAGATCGATAAATGAACACTGATGCATTCTGATGGTTTAGAAGTGAGATACATGGCATTCATAGTATAGACTGTATTCACAGCAATGAACAACCATGGTGGAAACCTGTTTCCCCCAACATATTGTTAAGAAATTCATTATCAGGTGAGGCTTGATAAACCATATTTCATTATGAAGCTATGACGTTCAGAGTCAACTGGGAAAACATTTGGAATTGTGATTTTGGCAGCACCTGTGCTGATACTCTGGGAGGAAAAAAAGTGCAGCTCATTTGAAAAACTGGACAGGATTCAAACATGTCGTTGTAGTTTATTTATTACTGGGGAATCTGTGGCAGTGAGCTGTGGTGCAGCATAAAAAAAATGGTCTGCTTGTTTGCTTGCTGCTGGAAGTAGGTGTGTGGACTGTTTCAAGATAGATATAGTTAAATAGCCACCTGATCAGTCTTTTCTTTGAGGTAAAATCTGTTCTTTTAAACGTATTAAAAAAGGACAAAAAAGCACATCTCATTGGATTCTGAAGATTTATTTGTTGTAATAGTTGAACTTCAACGTCACAGAACGAGATGACATCATTCTGAAGGCATTTTAAACGTCAACAACCACCATAATGGTCGACACAGATGACTTGCTGGACTAGACAACTTCTGAGGACTGTGTGAATGTGTTCAGCCCCTTTACTCACTGACATGTCCTTGACACTCCGGTTACATGTGCTACACCTTTGTCGTGGAGTTTATAAGAAGTAACACATTAACATGTCAAGCTATTTATTAGCTGGAATAACTGAAAACAGCCGTTTGAGTGTACGGGGCCTTTATTAAGTCTGAACAATAAATACGTGAAACTTGGTTTGTTTTTGTTTTTAAAATCTGTGGGACGTCATCAGATTTCCACATTTTCTCATAAATCACACTGGAATACGGTTTCCTCCAACATTTTGCAACATTCTGCCATTTTGCTGACAACTGGATGACTAAAAACTCTTGGTAATGACCCGAAACATTTCTTCTGAATACACTGGATTTTTTCAGTTCCACTGCCAACACAATGTGGAGTGAGAGAGAATTTAGCACGTACAGACTCATCTCATGACTTCAGATGAAGCAGATGTTGTGTAAAATTCTGTAGAACATCAATGTAACTGCATCTCAATATCTCTTCTGTCTGGTGAGGTCAGAAACCAGCTCACCTGATCATCAAACAGACCTCTATCAGTGCATACAAAAACATAGACATTACAAACACCTAGAGCTGTTTTTGTAGTTAACACGTTAACAAGATTTGTGTTGGGCTTTTACATTTAAGATTACAGAACTCTTCTATCAAGGTAAAGGAGAGTATTTTGTTTGAATTATGTCGCAGCGGATTTCTACTTCTCTGTGGAGAAGGCTCTCTTCATAAGTGGTGGAGGGGTCTTTCCTGCCTCGTAGAGAGATTCGGGAGGAGGCGAGCTCAAGCAGCACCAGTCAGGGATGCGGCCTGTCTGGTTGTAGTAGTCTCTTGACACCGACCTGCTGCCCAGGATGTCCTGCAGCGCCCCGAAGATGGCACCTGTTGAGCAGAGGATGATATAAATACAGAGCGGGCTCTCCAAATTATGTAAGAGGCCACAAACAATATTTTCCCCTTTATCTTCTCATTTGTAACCTAAGAAGGGTTGGCATTATGGTCTTGGAAGTCTGCTAATGGTGGAGAAATATTTATCCACAATGCTGTTGGTTTGTTGCTTACTCTTTAAAGCCTTCAGGCTGTTGGTGATAAATCTTTTAATCAAAATCACATATCTGACCTCCGAGCCAGGCGGTGCAGTTGGGCTTGGCAGGCGGAGCGTGTATACGCAAGCTCTTGCTGGCCAGCACGTCGCGGTACTTGGGTTTCTCCACCAGGAGGCGTATCTCCGCCAGCAGACGGTGCAGGAAACCCGGCAGCATGGCGGTGCCTCCGATCACCACCAGGTTCTCTGAGAGCACCTTACGTGCGTCGATGGGGCACTAACAGGGAAACACATACACACACGTTTACCTCTTAAGATCATTTACACAGATACCTCCAGTTGTTTCCAACCTGATATGACAGATATCAGACATTTTATTTTAAAGCAGCCATCTATGTCCAATTAATTAATTAATATGTGTAGTTGCTCATTTAATATTAACTTACCACCACTGTGCCTTTTCAGTAAACAAAACAGTTTAGTGAAAGAAATAAACCTCAACAATCATGATCCGCTTTCTTGCTTTGTACGTGTGTTGCAGGAGAAACAATGAGGCAGTAGGAAGCAGCAGTTCTACAGGGCAGCAGGACAGGTGCAGACTAAAATGAAAGCTGAAGCAGGCATTACTGCAGTGTCTTCTCTGGCGTGTAGAGCACTCATGATTTATCAATATCAATATATCCTGAGTATAGTATTGCACAGATCTGAAGATGTGTAATGTCTGCTGCTGCTGGAGATTAATTAGCCCATCTTGCACAGACGTCATCCCCACATGAAACAAGACTCTCAGTTACATGGAATGGAGTCAAAACCATTGCATTTCTCCTGCCAAAGATACTAAAAGGTTTAAATAAATTCAAACTGATATCCTCCAAAAGGGGAGATTAGTGAGGCAAAAACCTAATGAACAGCAACCAGGGCACAAAAGATGGTGAATACAGCTATGAGAGATCATACTATATTACTGCAACATGCGTGCTATAAAGGAGAAACTGACTGAACCTTTGACATACATGTCTTCTGTTTTTAAATCTTCCACAGTTTACTAACATTTGGACTGCATCGTCTTAGCGATTGCACATAAACATAACATCACACCAAGGCATAAAATGAAGAACTTTTCTCTACCTTGACCAGAGAGTCGAGTATCAGTGAGGCCACGCTCTTCTCTTCATTGTCCTGTTCAAACAGGATCTCCATCACGGAGTCTCTGGGAATTAAAAAAAACAAACAAAAAACAAATGGGCAACAATGTGACAGAAATCCAAAGGTACAGGGCAGAAAACAAGCAAGTTCTGTCCCTTAGAAAAACTGTATTGCAGAGAGACGTGAAGATTCTAGGAAGACATTGACATCTCATTTTACAGAAGGACCTTCCACCGTGACAAAAAGAGAAAAACAAAATACAAACACATGAAAATATCTTGCATTTGCTCAGTTGAAGGGAACAGCAGATGTAAAGAGCATTATTTGATGAAGTACCTGATTGGTCCTTTGACGTGAAGGATTTTTTCACCGTCCAGAGGGTAATCCACATCTGGAGGAGGGGCGGGACGCTACAAACACATTCACAAGGAAGAAGAATTGCACATTAAACTACACCATGCAAACACATGTTCACAGGCTGATGATAACTAAGGTAGCATACAAACAACATTTCTGGGTTCAACGCAGAAATTTTCTATTTTACTTGCCTGGTTGTGCAAGTGGGTCAGAAATCTGTTATCCTGAAGTTTGGTTCTTTGTCAGTACTCTTATCAGTTCTTTTATGTTACTGATAATTGTCTTTTAAAATTATTATTATTTTATTATTATAATTATATTTTAAAATACAATAAATTCATCACAGATTACAATTGAATTTTATAACTAAGCATTGTTTCTAGAGCAGCAACAGTGAAGTTTATTATTCAAACTCAATAATATTTCACTGGAAACAAATGTCAATAAAATAAATCAGATTCCTGACATCAAAATTCTGAGTGGTTCAGCAAGAATGAAGAACATCAGTCCTTCCTCCTATTGATTCACTGCTTTCAGGTAACGTTATTGCCCTAAACAGGGGAGAGACTGGTTTGTCTCAAGGATTTGCCAGATTTTAAGATTTGTGGCAAACTAAGCTAAACAGATGAATACAGGAAGGCAGCTTTTGTTTTTAGCTTGTTTGTAAAAGTTCACTATTAGCAGAGCTAGCAGGATGAACTTGTGTAAAACAAAGACTGCAGACAGAGCAGATTAAAATCCCTTCTACATGTTTACGCATTTCTGTGTTAGCTTTTTACTGAAGCAGGTTTTATCACATATACTTACAATAACAAGCACAACAGTCATCAACTCGAGTAATCTCCACCGTGGCTGTGTGATCTGCTGTCAGCTGACTTCACTGTGTGTGCGTGTGTGTGTGCAGGAGCTCAGCCCCGACACAGAAAATACAGTGGGGTCTGCAGCGTAATAATAAACCACACCACAATGATGTGCACAATCGGCATGTGAGTTGCTAGATTTACGTGCCCATTGTGGCATTTTACTTGTCCCAAGTGGGAAATCTTTTTTGTTGAGCCCTGCATTTCACTTACCTCAGCTGTACCATCCAGGTTAAATTTGGCTTCCTGGATCTTGAGGCCTCTCTGCAGGTCACTGACAAAGCATGTTCTAACTGCAGGAAACAAAACCAAACAAATGAGCATTAACCACCAAATATAAAAGGATGAACATTTTAACCAATGTCCTCAATGACTGCAGACAATGTTAATGAATTTTTAAAAAAGTCCTCAATGAAAGCTTTAATTAACTGATTTACAGAGTAAATAACATATCTGCATCATGATAAAGTAACTTATTTAAATCATAAAATTCAAAAATATATCAATTAAAACATAATCCTGTCCAACTTACAGGCTTTTCTTGCAGACATAAGTTAAATAACACTAAACATAAAGCCAACATATCTATGGAGTCAGAAGTGTTGGTGGCATTTTGACAGGTCAGTTTTGCTGGGCTAATATTCCAGTGAAGGAATGGTAAAGAGAAAGCAGCAACAGACTTAATTGAAGTTTTGTTGTTGTTTGAATGCTGCCTTTGAAAGGAATAACTAAAAGCGTGATCCATTACAAAGCGAAGTGAGATGTGCACATAAGAAATAAAATTACACCATCTCGGTCACACCTACCCTTGATATCCTCCACAGTCTCCTCTGGGATGGTACCTGCAGAAAAGATGAAGAGATATAAATGAAGTGGAACTTTTCTTTGGTTCACTTGTGCATAAACCGGCCATTTCTCTCATTTCACTTCCAAGTTAGATTTATGATGAGGCTGAATCAGCGTTTGGGGAACAGGTGAGCTGACACTGCCGTAACGGAACAAGCATCAAATATGACCGCTTGGTGTAATACAAACAGACTTCAGATTTTGGGCATTTATTTTTCCCCCTGAGTCATGAACAGTGTAAAAGGCTGATTACTGAGAGCTCAGCACTTCTGTGCTCACTGCAGAAATGCAGTCCGTCTGTCTTAATTATTGATGCATATATGTGTAGCTTCTCTCACTCTGCTGGTGCAGATCTCACAGCTCAACACAATGATTCAGTTTGCTTTCCCCCATCGAGAAAAAGTGTGGAGAGAAAACTCTAAAATAGACTGCATGCATATGTATAATTCAAAAACTGAGAAAGGGATTGACTCAAATGTAACACAGTTTTTATAAATAGTAAATTCCGTGTAATGGGTCGAAGCCATTATATTTTTCTGCTCTCTGCATTGTAAAACAAATCAGCAGTCCATATCGGAATCACCATCCATTTCAAAGATGAAGACACACACAGTGTGCTGTATTTTTCTGTAATTACCTATGACAGCTGGTACACTCTGCCCAGTGGTGGTGTCCGTGTCCACAGTGCACTGTTCCACAAGACGTCCTTCTAATTCTCTACAGTGAATACAGACACAAGCAGTTATGGGAGGAAACCAGCACATCTGAAAAAAAACTTTCCATTTTACAGTCACAAGGTTTCCTGTCCTTTTTACAGCCGAGTGTGCACAAAATAGTACACCAATATGCAAAGTCACACACTCCTCTGTAAATCTGTTAGAGCTACTTACTTATGGATGGCTTTCCCTCCCAAAGGCAAAGCTTCCCATGCTGGCAGAATAGGAGTGCACTCATAAACCTGACTTCACAGTTAAGGTGGTAACATATAAACCCCAAACTTATTTTTGCATTTGCACATTCAGAAACGCACAGCACTTCACAAAAAAATAAGTAAATCCATCAACAGGGAGGCAGATATTTGCGCACAGCAGCCAGAGTTTTCCTGTGATGAAGGTAAGTTTCAACATGACACAATGATCGAAGAGATGTTTAGCCCAGCTCAGCACAAAGACAGGTGATGTAGGGCAAACAGCCAACCTAGCTCTAAAAGAACGCCGTCCAGCAGCTACACATCATATCATCTACAAATACAGAAAAAAAACTGGTTTAACAAGCAGTTGGTTATTACATTGGAGCTGCTGGGTGACATGACTTTCAGAATGTGTGTCTTTGCACACTTTCATAACTTTGAACAAAACCCAGCAGACTCCTAGGAGTATTGATGATAGCATTCTGCCTAACAAGATGCTAAGATGTAATTAAAATCTGGAGCAGATGGGAGGATTTTTCCCCTTCAGCACAGGCTGAGACCTTCCTATATCTCTGAGCTTTTATCACTCTATTAACCAGGACGCAGATTTAGATCCTCTGGTAGGGCATTGCTAGCTATTCCAAGGTCTAGGCTAAAAACTAAACAGGACAGGGCCTCAGATTAGGCTCGCAGAGCCTGTTCCTGATTTCAACTCACTTCTTAACACTTATTTATGGAAAATATCTCTAGGATGACCAGATGAGAATAGGTGAAATTCGGTACAGGAGTTGGGGGTGGGTGTAGCCTCCAGTACATTACATTCAGTGTCTTTGAACAGTAAAATCATGACACGTGAAACTCAAACCTTAACGCTAAAATGTATTTTTGTTCACAAAGTCAACTGTATGTCACTGGGAAAAAACACAACTGTGACTGTGTTGTATGTAACAGTGTGTAAGATCTGTTACATACAATTTAGTTCATTTATTTTATCAGTGTACTACCTGTCAGATTTCCCAGATCTTTGTGGCTGCCTGCAGCTACACTTCCCCTGTCCTGTGCACATGAGTTGCTTTATGGCTATAACAACTCTGTTGACCCAATGTGCACGGTTCCCTGCAGTACCTGCTGTAGCCACTGGCCAGCCGGAACGTACAGCACCAAAAGAATGTTTCACAATGATCATGCAAGCGAAGGGGGAGAGCAGTCACCCTACCCGGTTACAAACCCGGGGCTACAGAGTACCAAACATGCAACTTGACTGCAATGCCAAAGAGCCAGGCTCGTTGGCATGGCAGAGCGCGCGCGCACACGCACACACACACACACACACACACACTATGAATTAAGTTTGTAATGATGCTACTCCGTCCCACTGCCCTCCCCTCACACAGCTCCACACTGTACTTCCATCCCAGGGTGCCCTCCACCCACTAGTGCTTCACTCATCTCTGGGGTTCCTCCCACACAGGGGATCACCAACCCTGGTGACCTTCAAGATACCAAACATGCAACTTGACCACAATGTCAAAGAGCCATGCCTGTAGGTATGGCAGTCAGAGCGCATACTCTACTGCTTTATTAAATATTTTATCAGACTCAAAGCACAGGTTTAGTCTAATTTCCGAGACAAACAAGACAGGAGTCGGGACAACTGCTCGTAACTTGGGACTGTACCAAATTTTTTGGGACATCTGGTCACCCTAATTATCTGTATATGGAATGGTTAATGTTTTATATATTCTTTGTAGTAACCCACTATGTGTGATACAAATTTCTGTTTGACTTCTCTGTTTTACATTGATTGCTGTTAGTTAATTAATTAATAAAGCTATTATTATCATTATTATCGGTGCCAGGCTAGGCTAAACATGTCTTGGACCACTAAAAGTGATATCAATCTTGTCACCTAATTTCCCGTACGAAAGCAAACAAGTCCATGTTCTAAACAGCTGGGCATATATCCTTTAAAGGAGAACTCCAGGCAATTGTTAAGTTAATCTTGAGTACTTTGTGAGTACTGTCTATAGAAAAAAACCCGAACTGGATTGGTGCTTTTTCCGGCAACAACGAACTGAGTTCCCACGGGACTTCAGCGCGAGACTACAGCTAGCCATCTAAAACACTATTTTGGTGAATTTAAACAATGGCTAAGTTGCTAAATGCATCTTGTTGTCCTGTAAGAGCCCTGTTCATGTTGGACAGACATTTTAATTGCATTTTGCGTCTGTTAAGAGGCACAAAGACACGTTTTAGCAACGTGGGAGCTCTGGGCATTAGCTGTAGTAGCTCCGTTTTGTAAACACCAATCCAGTTTTTTTTTCTACAGAATTCAGAAAGGTATAACAATCAAGATTAACTTAAAAATTTCCCGAAGTTCTCATTTAATGGTTGAGGACTCCAGGATGACAGGAAAAGGATACAGGTAGCACCAGCGTCTCTGTGTAGCCACAGTCCATCACCAGAGCAGAGTTGATGCCCAAAGTCATGATGGCCATGAGGTGACTTGGGGCAAACAGCACAGACGGCACCTGTAATACACAAAAGTATAATACTTAACACACTGTAGCTTACACTTACTATTAAGGCTGTCAGTAAAGCGTGTTACTGCAGGACTTTATTTACGCTTGTCAAACTTAATAAGTCCCACGCTTTTCATGAATAAGTATTTTTAACTAAGTAAATTTCTCAAATCAGTGACATGCATCCTTCCCATTAAAACGTTTTCCAAACATGTCCTGTAGTGTGTATAAAAACCTCACATCACACCTCAAACTGTTTGAAGAAAACTTTGGTGAGCGTCTCCCTGAAGTGAGACGGGCAGAGGATGGACTCGATGATGACCACTCTTCTGTCGCGAGGGTTCACCAGCAGGTGCCTGATTAAGACAAAGAGGTGGACAAACTTTTAATGTGATGAGACTGGACCTCTCCATTTTATAGCTGCTGCACACCGTAGTAACTTTTTTAAAGTTACAATGAATAACTGATGTAGCAGAGTCTCACCTGAAGTACAGCAAATGGATAAATTCTTTGAGGATGACATAAAGCTCTTCTGTGTTGATGTTGTACTGAACCACGTTGATGGCCTAAAAGTGAGACATCACATGCCACATTAACATAATATGTTTTACAGTTTCCAAACAGCTTTCCAACTGATCACACTCAGCAAAGCACAGTGGCGTCTCACCTGTTGTTGTCCCGGTTTCCGGATCTCGCTCGGAATTATGAACCTGGGCCCCGTTTCCCCTGCAAAGCCGCATCTACAAGAAAAAAAACACAGTCAGCTGAGCCGCTAGAGGACGCATAGACAAGATTATGATTTACATTTCTAATTATTCATATTCCTACAAACCACAATAATGCAATCTTTAAGCTTTTTTTCAGGCTCCTACACATATAATATAAGCAATACTAGTGAACTGTGCAAAAACAAAACAAATGTAAACATGACGCAAACATGGCAATCAAATTATTTGTATTTGAGGAACATAGACTTGGCTCAAAGGGCCACATAATCATTCTATTAAATGGCAATCTTTTAAGTAAGTTGTATCTAAATAAAATAACAGAGCAGCTCTGTGTGAACTGCTGTGGGTCAGTAACTGTAGACATCATTATTAAAAGAGAACAGTCCTCTTGATCTTCATGTGACTTGCCTCAGGCCAGTTTCTCATCTTCATATTATAAAACCTTTAAATAAAATTACAGCAAGATGACTTATTTTTTGTAACACTGAAGGCATAGACACTGCCAGCTCCAGACATTAAGAATTTCATTGTAGCATTTTTGGTCAATCTCCAGTAATGTGCTAACTTCCAAGTACCCCAAAATGGGGAGATATGTGAGGTATAATGCCAGGTGAAGTGACAGCTTTCAGATTAACAGGTTCTTAAATAAAATAAAACTATTTAGGTCACTCAAACAGCAATCAACATGGGGGTTCAGTTCACAACGGACAAATGACAGAAACCAAGTCTGGTCAGAGAAAACCAAATTTAGATTTGTTGCTCAGTGTTGGCCTTTTCCAATTACATCTAGTGCAATTACATTTTCACCAGTATAACCAAAGATATCTCAATACTTTTGTTTCTAGTTAGACATTGCTGGTAAAATTTAGCTTCGGCTTTAACGTTAGCTAAACTAAGATTTACCCAAAAACCTTTTATTGGCAGTATAGCTGGGTATTATGCTACTGACGTTAAGTGCAAATGTTTTCCTTTACTTTATTGGATTTGAACTTCGCTCTAATTTAGCATTGGATAACAGCCGTCAGTTGGAATAAATAGTGCAGACTTGGTCTAGTTAGCATTGAGTGTGAGGCGTACTAGCTAACACCGCTACAGCATTTACTACCAGTAACGTTACAAACAATTAAGTTAAGTATCGGGAGTTTGTGAGAAACCCCTATATTAGACCGACTTATATTTGTAACAAGCGGTTAGTTAAGATAACAAATGTATACGCTAGCAAATGCTAACCGACAGGCTCTGCTAACAAGGCGACACACTCACTTTGTGTACGCTGCTCCCAAGTCAATGACGATCGCAGTCTTCTCTCCTCCGCTTCCCAGCCCATCAAATAAGGGCATTTTATTAATGTGTTGGCCTTAGGGCAGCAATAATGTCAATAATTGTATAATACTAGATTTGCATCGTACCAACAGGATAGAGAAATCTGTTGTCTTCCTGTTGGGCTGGGTTGGGTCTTCCGAAACGCGATGAGGTCAGGTTGGACTGCCTGATCAAAATCTGATCAAAATTATTGGAACAATGGAAACTTCATGATCAGCCGGTGCATTCAAATGAATCGATCAAATGCTTTTCAAATGCAAAAAGTAGCCTAAAACGTGAGCTCGTTTTAGAAACACCTTCAACTACAGACCTGACAGACAAATTCAAAGTAAGCCTATTTTCAGCTTAAGTTCCTTATTTTCTTATATTGCAGATACAGGCTGTGCTGTTTTATGTGGTGTAGCCTATTGTAAATATTATCCTCTTTAAAACATTGAAAATCCCTGTAGACTATAGGGGACAGCGGGAACAGTTGTAGCAGTGACAAGCAGTAAAAACTTTAGCTCAATTTCATTCGACAGGATTTAAAAAACAGTTGCTTCAAAAGTCATAAGAGGGCGGCATGTTGACTGTTAATTTTTAAAATAACAATCGTCCCTCTGTGTATCTAACTGTTGACATCCATATTGATGCATGCTGATGTGTAACCTTACCGGACCACCACAGGGGGTCACTGAAACTTTTTCTATAGGTTGTTCCCCAACTAAGTCTGCTGGTCTGTCTGTGGAAGGTTCTCACGTTAAGGTCATATCTCAGTCCCTATAGGGGTCATATATCTGTGATGCATAGGCTATACAAAGAAATTAATATATGCCTACTATTTGTTATTCATATATTAGACCGCATTACCATACCATTAACTGTAATAAATGTTGGCATTTCCTTCTTAGATATCCCATCTCATCGTTAACAGGGACAATTTTTGTTATGCCGAGTTTTGCATTCCTGCCGAGAATGGCATGCACCTCCAAATACTGCTTTTAATCAGTATATCCTTCTTGGGTGGTGATAAATGATTCGAAGTATATATTTCTGAACGTTTAGAATTGTTAATATTTTATTACACTTTATACCATTCATTGAGATTCAGCTAAAATACGTGGTGATTAGGCTACCGCGTTGATCAATGAGCACAGCAAAGTGTCTGAAAAGGGCCTTAAGATGTGGATGTAGCCTATATATAGATGTTGTAGGCTATACCTGCCGAGATTTGCATCCACCTCTTTTCCCAGCATAAATGAGCATTATCTGCATGCAATTTCTGGACAGGTGTGACACCAAAATGTGTGACCTGTCAGATTATGTGACCCAAATGCGAAGTTAAGCGCCAGAGGCTTTGTTGACGATGTGAAGCAGTTGTAGCTTGGTTGGGTTTAGGCACCAAAAGTACTTTGTTGGGTTTAGGCTACCAAAAGTAGCCTACTTGGTTGGGTTTAGGCACCTTGGTTATAGTTAGGAAAACATCGTCGTTTGGGTGTAGGCTAGTCACAGAATCTGATAGGTCACAGATTTTGGTGTTACACCGGCAAGCAGGCACAACATCTTAATTTGTAGTGTCTTGTGTCAGATTTGGGAAGCAACGTCTCAGACAGCAGTTGTGCAGACCTGCTGGGTAATGTGTTGTGATTGTGAACATGCGCACACACCACACGTTACGTTAAGTGATCATGCATGCGCCTGCATGTGAGCTGTGCTATTTTAGAAAAACTGTGTTAACTGAATGCGCCAGGACAATGATGCAGAAACGAATCGTAAAACAACTCTTTAATTTTATAAACAGCACGATAGCCTATTTGCAGCAAAAAAGCTGGGGGTGTAGCCTATTACTTAATCATTGTAAGAGCATGTGCATGTAACCACCGATACCTTCTGTGTTCAATCATTGTTTTCTAATACAGCCCCAAACAGATCCCATGTGGGCTCCTTTAAAGCGTGTGAGCAGCAGGCGACCTTTAAATTAAGGTTAAGGAGCTGTCCGTTCAGCACCAGCAGGAGCGTGATATGACTCTTTCAGAAAGAATTTTTTAAATTAAATAAAAGTAGACAACGGAAAATGAACGAGGAATAGGCAACAGCACGTTAGTTATGATAAATGACACGTCAAAGCTGTCAGTTGGAATAAATCGTGCAAACTCGAAGCTTTTGGGAGGTAGCACTTGTGAAGCAGGACATACGTAGAGAAGACGGATACTTTCAGTCAGTGACGCTGAGCTGCACAACAACAAGCCTCTCCTTCAGCTTGCTTTCCACACTAGACTATCCTGAATTTATATCCGTACAACTGCATTTTTTGTTTTGGGTTTTGGCACACCGCAAGAGAAAGCTCTGCGTCCTCCAGGCACAGCGATCCGTCATGAGCTCTGGAAGGTAAAGACACTTTCTTTTAATTGTCACCTGACGCGGTAATTGTGCCCTTAATGCCACAATATAATGATGCGTTTGAATTTGGGGCAATGCATTGTTGTTTCTGTTAGGGCTGCTCCAGTGGCATGCTGTGCAGTCAGATTGGAGAAATGTGATTCAGCACCGCATTGGGAATTTGTTCACAGTCCAAATGCTCGAGCGATCATGTTGATCAGGTGGTGGACCGCGCGAGCACACTGGCTGAGGTTCACTGTATTGATCACAGTAAAGGTGCGCAGGCAGAACATTGTTGGAGTGTGCATCACCAGGGGTGGATGATGATACCTCTCAGACGTTTGTCTGACTCTGGCAACATGACAGGGTGTCACCCCGTTACCACCAGAGGTGTCGTTTCTCTTCGTTTTTTACGTGATCATTAGGTGATTATTGCCATCATATCATATGAAGCAACCCTGCGCCATACACCGTTGGTTGCTTTGTTTTCAATCAAATTTAGCATTTGATAATGTGCATGTATGCTGTTTGAAGGGCAATCGCACTCTTTTTTTTAAAGGGAGATGGAGGTCTGTGTGATGTAGAAATGTAACATTCATGGAGCCATCTGTAGAGGATCCTGGAGGATAGAAAACCTGGTGCTATTTATAGGTGAAGTGCATGAGGGTGCTAAGGATTGCTGTGTCAGATTCCCTCTCTCTCTCTCTCTCTCTCTCTCTCTCTCTCTCGCTCTCTCTGTTTGTCACACTCCCTATGTGTGTGTATGTGTGTGTGTCTGTTTATACAAAACAGAAGAGTCTGAGATGAAAAGGAATTTCATCCGAATTTATTCAAAACAGGCAGCTGCAGCATCAAAGCAATGGCAGGCAGAAATGCACAGTTAATCCTGTTCTCTGTGGTTATCACAAGCTATATGAAGTTCTCAAATGGTAACACTGTTAAATCTGACCCTCCACATGTCTGCTGGGTGACAAAGTGTAGAAGTTGCTGGCAGGTACTGTTCACACTTCACTTAAGCCTATTAGCATTTGTAATTTGTATCCACTCTCAGCAGGCGCTGAGACGAGACAGAGATGCTGATGTTTGGGATGCTCCATCGCCTCCTCCTAGCTGGGACATGTCTCTGTGTCTATGTAACACCTGTTCGCCTCCCAAGCTTCACCCCCACTCAGGACAGCGGCTGTAGCGGGCAGTGTGCCGGCACGGTAACAACTGATGGGCCACCAATGCACACCACATATGTAGAGTCCAAACCCTCAGATCCAGAACATGTGACTGGCGAGATATTGAATGTAGGTGCAGGAGGAGGGCCTGGCCCACATGGACGACCCAAGGCGATAGCTCCAGTGACGCAGACAGAAAACGGGGACAGCCTTGATGGAAGATTTGGGCCGAGTGACGCGGGTGGAGAGGCACAAAGCCAAAAGAGCGAGGCAAAGAAGGCTTGGAACACATCTGAGATGGGAGACGCTGAAAGACCGTCGGAGACAGCTTCAGCACTGTCTGTTGATCTAGAGGGTAGAAAGGAGGTCTTACCTGCCACCAAAGAGCATTTAAGTCCTAAAGGTGGGAGAAAGAGACAGGATGTGGCTTTGAGCACCACAAGGTTGACTCCAGATGGATTTTCAGCCTCCTCCACAGCAGCACCACAGCTGAGCATCACAGCCAGGGAGAGCATAGACAAAGGTGGGGAGGAGCAAATAAAGCTACCTGGTTATGGCGATTCACTCCAGTATAAACAACCAGAAGCAAGCTTGCCATCCTCTACAGGACCTCCAAATCCCAGAGCACGGATACAGAAACTGACCTCCCACCGTTCCATCCCTCATTCGGTTTTTGTCTCCCCTCGGACCTCCACACTTTTGTCAATTTGGGGCCATGATGGAGCTACATTATCCTCCCTCCCAGATCCCCTGTTACCTGAAATTGGACCAAACTTGATGCCCAGAGAGGATGGGCCAGAAAGCCTGTGGACTGAGGCAGAGAGGCCTGGTGGAGGTAAGTTAGAAAAATTAACACACAATTAATGTTCATGTAAATTGGACATGCATGGATATTTATTGGGGTAAAACTTTCTGTAATCCGTTATTAGCCATTCATTCAACATATCCAATCTTAAGACACACAAAATCCCTCCAAAGTGGTGTAAGGTAATGCTCTGCAGTCATTGTTACCCTGCAAGACTTCCTTCCACAGCAATCCGTATTTTCTGGCTCGCTGGAGTTTGCAGGGGTTCAGGAGGCTTCATTAAAAAGTGACGGGGAAATGAAAGCGACACGTCTTGTGGCAGAGATTGGCTTTGATGACTGGCAAAGAAGGCATCCGCTTTTCCACGCTCTACTTTGAACCCCAGCTGGGACCCGTGGCAGTCTAATTACTTTCTATTCCTGACTCAAGCCTTAAAAAAAAAAAGAAAAAAAGGGAGCACACACACACAACTGCCAGGAAAAGGCTGGTGGCAGGGTGTGTTATACAAGTCCTTGGAGGATTCAACCCCTACTTCTCTCTATCTATACACCCCCCAAACCTCTCCTCTTTCTTTCCCACCCTTCACACTCCAGACTATTGTAAAGAAGTAGACAGGTTATTATTCAGCAAGCAGGAGAGGGAAATGGATTAAAGGAGACTGTCTAAGCCAATATGTGTTCCTGCCGTCCATTGGGGGGTTGTCTGTTTGATGAAGCTTCCTCCCAACAGAGAGGAAGCAGACAAAAAAACTAAATTCCCAAAACAGCATTATGTAAAAGGATTGCAGTCTTTATAAGCATTTTCCAGCCGACTTTAGAAATGCTTTGGACTAAAGGAAATGCCTGAGATGTGCAGTAACAGTCTTTTCCCCCTGTGACAGCCCTCTCTGTGGTAGCCTCTTATCTAGAAAGAACCATTTTTCAAACAATCCTGCTTTCATTTTGTCTTAGCTGCACTGTGAACTGAGCGAGTGCAAGTGCTGCCAATGAGAAAACTGCATGTCCAAAGAGGTACCTGTTTCAAAAAGCCGCATTCTGGCAAATTGCATTCAGCAATGCTGAACACAGTCGCTGCTTTGTAAAAGAAAACATATACATTTTTAATCTTAACTGTCAGCAGAGTCGGGTGTTAAGAAACCGCAAGACCTTCAACTTGTCCTCATTTGTTTGCCCTAGTTTACTCACTGAATTGAATCTAGCATGATCACAAGAACAACTTGTTCAGATTGCAGCATTTCACTGGTATTTTACCAGAAGGTTCAAACTGTCTGCCCTTTGGAAATGAAATACCATGCTACATGTCCTGACCCTCATTCTGTCTCTGTGCTCATGTTGACACAATTACAGTGGACACTGTGGTCCCGCCATCTCAGGATGAAGCCACTGAGGGCACCATGTCATCGGAGGCTCTCCCTCTCATCTTTGAGCCATTTGAAGAAGATGTCACACCAGCAGACGCGGCAGCTGTCACGCTGGTGCCCGGTAGCGATCAGCCTCCTGCTGCCATGGCGACTGGAGGAATGCCTGTGTCAGGGGCGGACCTGGACCAGCTGGTCACCGTGGAGACAGACAGCGATGGCCCTTCGCAGGCCCCACCCCTGCTGATGCCAGACTGGACGTCACCTTGGCAGACGTCTGGCGCTGAGCTCCTGGAGCCAATCAGCTCCTCCGGTCCGTCTGTTTCACAGCGGCCAGCCGGAACTGAACCGGAGGATCATTCTGAGAGAGGTGAGAGAGGTGACGTGGCAGCACCACAACGAATGAAAGACTCTCAATGTCGGCATAATGCTCTATAGAACAATGGCTTAATGTACCATAATGCTGTTTTTGCATGACTTTTTGCATACATACTTTTCCAGAGCATACTAAAGTACTGGTGGTAATAGGCAAGTGTATCACCAACATAATAGATTTACTGTAGAAGAATATGCATTTAAAACCCAGTTTGAAGTGGAAGTATAGTGCCAAAGAACATAATGATGGTGCAAGCACTACTTTTTTTGTTATAGAAAACTTGCTTGAGAATTCATCATTTTGAACTCTCATGAATGTAATTGGTTTGCAGTGGAGAATCATCTCATACTTAAGAGTCAGCTGTTCAAGAGCAACGTACTGGATGTAAGAAGCAGGGTATTGGCATTGTGCATCATGCATTGTATAATGGTCATGCCTGCTTAATGTATGTTTGAATTTCCACCCTAACTTGCAAATACAGTGCTGTGCTGTGTGATTTGCGACATGTAGGCGGCGTGAGGACGCCAAACCTTGACGGGAACTTGCCCACCACCGGCCCCTCCTCGTCATTCCTGCATGCTATGACAACGGTAACCATGGCAACCCATCAGCCAGCACACAAATCTAGATCAGGGTTAGAGGAGATGGAGTCTGAGGGTAAGACGAGTTTAATCACCAACCAAAAAACAATTATATTTTAATTAAAATTGTCTCAATGTTCATTTTAAATCACGTATGTGACCCTTTTGTCTTGGCTGCTGGGTTGGTGATTTTGTTTTGTTCCCCACAGAGGAGCCAGATGAAGATGAGGATGATGAGACCTCTGAGGAATCAGTGGAGGATGAGAGCGAAGAGGACCGAACTGAAAAACCTAAAACAGCCTCAACGCAGCCTCCGTACAGCCTCATCCCTCCACCTCCTGTCTGGGTTCAACGGAACCAGGGGCTGAGTATGAGAACATGTTTGATATATTTTTTAAAATCAGCTTAGGAACATGATAGCATGTAGTCAACGTTCATACAATGACTAGCTGCCTTCTTAGAAATAAACAGACTACACAGACAGGAATATTTAAACTAATACATGAACAAGAGACGAAAAGAGTCTTCAAGCATGTTTCCTTGCTAAACCTATGGCTATTTTCTTCCAGTGCGGAGCTGGGTGGAGCTAATCAGAGAAAAGGTAAGAGACTGCCCCCTGCTGTTCTTAAAACTCTTTAGTTGCTTTTTGGCATGCCTAAGTGTGTTAAGGATTAACCTGCCAATTCTATTTTCTTACTCTCACCAAATGCCATGAAAACACCAAAACCAAGAATTAAATAATCCTAAAATGTAATGTATTACTCTGTGACATAGAGTTCTATTGTTGTCCAAAAACTATCAAACACACACCAATGTTCCCTGGTTATCATAAACATGTCAAAACAGTTGGTTTTGACTCAAATACACATACACCGTCCTCCTGCCACACATTTTCACTAGATGGGTAGTAATCCAAAGCCAAAAGTAGTCCATAACAAATGAGTGTAACCTGTTATGTTCGTACTTACAAATGAGCTTGATACTGAGAGCCACAGGCAGGATAGGGAAGTCGGAAATGACTGACAGTGGTGCTGGTTAATCCATGTAAATTAACCACCACTATTGGGCCATAAAAAAGATTCAATTGATTTACTTGGATTAGACATGGTAATGAGTGTGAGTTTTTGACCTCTGTCTCCACCCTCGGCAGGCGGGTTATGTGTCTGGGATGTTGGCCCCTGTGGGCATTGGCATCACTGGGGCCCTGCTAATCGTCGGCGCCCTCTACAGCATCAGGATGATTCACCGCAAAAGGAGGAACAGCTTTAAACATCAGAGGAGGAAGGTCAGACAGCCAGAGGTCAATACCCCACTTGTATTTTTCACTTTTTTTCCCGTTTCACTTGTTGTTGCGTATCAATCTTGTGTTGAGTGTTTTTAAGTTAAATTTTCCTCCCCAGCAACCTCGAGAGCCCGGGACCAGCCGTCAGGACCAGGCCATGCTGCTGGCTGACAGTTCAGAGGATGAGTTCTGATGAGACCCTTTTGGCCTCGTTTTGTCGGTGACCAACAGTTGATGCTCCTATGAAGGAGGCTCAGCGAACACCCCCATCGCTATGACTTCCGCATCTCCAATCATCCTGGGCTGTTTGGGATGACTCTTTGATCCACAGAGTGTGAGTATAGGGCACAATTTGCACAGGTGGCGCAACGGTCAGCTTCGTACCCCCTTTATAAGACCAATGTGAGCATTTTTCTGGATGTTGTCAGGTGATGGTGACTCTAATGGCTGCTCGTAAAAACAAAATGCATTAGCAGGGTATTGGCAGGATGAAAGTACTGCTGGTAAATTGAGGTTTTGACTTTGAGGAATTGAGGTTGAAAGTATGGACCAGCGGACTTTCTGTGAAGTAATAAAAAAAAAGGGCTGTAGAAGAGTTTCATTACATAAACTATGTAAATATATGTACTGTATATGTAGCTGACTTGGGTGTCAGTCGTGTTATGTTAGTGTAAATAAAGTTTTATTTCTTGCTACACATCTAGGATATTTAAAGGAATTGTACAACATTTTGGGAAATGCACACATTTGCTTTCTTGCACAGAGTTAGGCAAGAAGATTGATACCACTCTCATATGTAGTGTTAGCTGGAGCAAGCAGCTGGTTAGATTAGTTTAGCATAGCATACAGACTCGGGAGAAATGGCTGGCCCGGCCCTGTGCAAAGGTATTAAAACCTGCCTATCAGCAGCTCTGAAAGCTCACCAACAAACATGTCTTTGATCAGTTCAAAAAAGAAAGTGTTAAAATGACAATTCACTGTTTTACCAGGGTCATGTGATGAACTGTCTGGGAGTAGTGACTTCATGGAGCCCCCACCTGGTTATCTAACAACTGCTAAACAAGATGTAACATGAAAATTAGTGAGCTTTATTGGTGCGGTTAGGCTAAATGCTGAACTATTCCTTAAAGCAAGACTTCCATACATTTTAGAAACCTTCACATACAATTCATTTGAATTAATGCTTCATTTAAATGTGAACTTTGTGTAAATGTAAATGTTTTATTCAAAGGCATTTGTTCATAAAAGGTACTGAGATGCACATACAAAATACCATCGTCCTACAAACGTATGTAGCATAAAACAGATTTTGATGTTTCATTTTGAAGCGCATGACTATGTCTAATTCTATTCATACAGAGACTTCTTTCTAAATAAATGAAGTGTTTCTGTTGGCTGGAAAAGCACAAACACTGAGGACACTGGGGGCAGAAGCCAAAATTTCACAAGTAATTTTTTTTTTTTTAGAAACCACTACATATTGCACAGTAGTGTTTTTTGTGTTAATCTGCAAGAGGACAGATAAAAGAGACGTTTTGGCCAAGTTCAGCCCAAGAACATCACATCGCTGACATGCAATGACTTAGTCAGAAAAGGTCCTTTAAGTTTAAGAAAATAAGAGATCATTTTAGAAAAACTTCTCTGCCCTTGTTTAGACAAAAAATGCAAAAGATACTTGAACACTGCTCATTTGAGCTATGTTTAACACCAATGTCGATCTTGTCTTTTGTTTAAAGAAAATATTTTTCCTGTAACTTCATGAGTCATGTGACATGCTTAAGTACAACGGCCTGTTTATATGCAGTAATACTGTTTTAGTGTGATGTAAAATAGCGGACACTTTTTTTGTCTCTATAGGTAGATATGAAACAGGATGTGATCAATAAACAACTCTTTTAGATGTCTGATTGCGACTCTTTCTTATAATGCACCTTAAGTGTGAATTGTGTTTTCAATGAAAACCACTCCAGACAGCAGACAAGATAACCCAGTTTACAGCATTAAAAAAATCAAATAATTTATTTCTGTGTTCTTTTTCCACATTAAATAAAAGCTATCGGACATTTCCAGATCTAAATCAAGAGAGGGGACAGGGAAGAGGAACAGAGGGAAACAGAAATCTGACATGCAAAGACCTTTTGCTCTCCCCTTTGCACACTTTGTGGATGGCGGTGGAGGCATTGCTGGACGTCTCCAAAAGACTGCAGGAAGCCTCTGTGGTTGATTGGTTGGTTGGCTGTAGGGGCTACAGATTTTTGTGGCGCAGCATGACAGCCAAGACAAATGTTATTTATCTGACCAACAAAATGGTTTCTGGGGATATTTATGATTGTAACACTCGAAATGTAGGGTGGCAGATGTCGCGTCAGGAGTGGACAGAGAAGTGGGGCTGTGATAGAATAAGCTACCTGGTTAGCACGGTGGACGCCCAGGACGAGGGGGAAAAAATGCTTCTGACATCTCTGAACACTGAACTGGCATGTCAAGTCAACATTTTCCAAATGCATGGTCAGAGGAAGCTAAGCAATACCATAGTCCATGGCTATAAACTGATATTGATGACGAAGCCCTTCAGTCTGTGATCATGGTCTAAACTGAGCCCTTTGGCTCTTTGAGACAGGCTGTAATGCCCATATACCTAATGGAACTGCCAGAGTTTCACAGAAGTACGACAAAAACGAAGAGAACAGACCTTTTTCCTTCAAAATCTTAAACACCTTCTCTTACCAACAACTGAAAGAACAAGATAGGTTCATTTTGTATATTGTTACTTATCTTGTCCTTTCATCCATCAGTAGTCGCTGTATAAAAGAAGAACAGGCCGGGACAGTGAGGGGGACACAGAAGTGCGGAAACACGTGTCCAACACAGGGACAGAAGATTTAAACCTCCAAAATAAACCAGGAGTTTACACAGGGTGATGATTGAAACAGTGTCAGATGAGCAGTGAAGATACTAGTTAGTATTCAGGGTCAAGAATATTTTCGTATGCCTGGTATTAACTGCTCATAGTTCTTGTTACGCCTCTGGATAGGCTAAAGTAGCACAGAAATTAAAAATAAAAATCACATCTGATAAATCAACACAAACTGCCCCATTCCCAGATGATTCACAAAACACATGCTCTCAATAAATCCAATGAAGAGAACAACACTAGTATATAAATCTGAAAAAAAGGAAAGAAAAATAGGTCATCTGATCCATTGCTCCAAATGCACAGACACAAACATACACACTCAGGCTGTTATGTGGGTGGCAACTCTCATCTGTAAACATCTACTCTCCCTTTCAGTCCTGGGCTCCTGGGATGAAACCTCTCAGCTGAACTGCTGACAGGGGAAATAAACTCAAAACATGAATATGTCCTGTCACTAAGACTAGCTCATCAAGCCTTAAATCATGAAAACACCAGACTACCATGAATGTTTGCTGGACACTTGTTTGATCTCCATTCAATATTTTATAGCATATTTTACTCTGGCTGTCAGTTGTGCCACACGGCAGTGTCTTGCAGTGCTTTCTATTCCAGGGTATTGTAGGCAGGATTAAAGCACACAAGATGTCTAATTGCATAATTTGAGGCACCACAAGGAAAATATTTAAAATTGCATTAACAACAAGTGATGTATGTTATCTTCCAATTTGACTTTGGGAAAAAAAAAATCATAACTGATTTAGGGTTTACTCTCGCCCCGCTATCAGCCAACCTGTCCCCCGCCCTTTCTATCACACTGAGCACTAACTCGAATCCTGAAAATCTAAAAAAAACCCCCCAAAAATTATGCAATTTGTTCCTTCCTGATGTCCTTATAAGGCTGGAGCAAAACACAGCACCTTAAAGACTGATTTTCCTGTCATCCTGTGTAAGTAGAGAAATAAAAGTCTAACAGAACAGATACACTCTGTTGTCAAAACAACAATACCCACACAAGCACATCCATACGCACTCATACACACTGCAGCAAGTTCCAAAGAAGTGCATCTGACCTTTGTTCATTTTACTTTGAAGAAAAAACAAAAACGGCTGAAGCAAACTTTCTCTGCCATAATTAGTGTGGATTGGAACATCTGGCTGCATCTATGTTCTGAGCTAGAGATCTTAGAATATTAGTGAGGTTGGTTGTGCATCCAGATAGGGCACCTGGGAAGTACATTGTGGACTCAGCTGCTTCTGCGCAGCATGAGGTTATACAGGTGTATAGTAGACAATCTAAATAAACTGAAAGCGAAGAAAAGAATAAAATATAATCTGCTAAGAATACTTGTCTATTTTCCTTTTTTTATCAAGGAGATAAGCACACACACACACACACACACAGCATACTCAAAAAGGAATCCAGCATGTAACACTTCGCCCTCCGGTCTGGTGCCAACCACAAACCAGGACCGGGCCGAGGCTGCATGTGACGCCGGCTAGCGGGGAGGTCACTGCAGTTGTGGCTTAAAGCGCTGATGGATTGAGTGGCACTTGCAACGAGGGGAGAAACCTACGAATAATCTAAAAAGGAGTGAGGAGAGATGGCAAGGACACGTTCAACCACACCATCATTGGCAAGGAGTCTCTTTGAAAGACTACATCTTCTCCTTTCTGGGAATTTTGCAGTTGGCAGTGCATTTGGGGAAAAAAGTTCTGAAGACAAAGATGAAACTCCTCGCACATACTGTCAGGGTTTGGTGATGAGAGATTTAGTGAAGGACACTGAAGCGAAAAGGTGGCAGCCCCACCAGCTAGGCGAAGTTTGAGGTGCTACTGGAGTGATTTGTTTCTATCAACCGCTCTGCACCAACACACTTACACCAAACACCACAGGAAGGGATTCACTGGGTTAGCCTCAGACTGGGTTAATCAACACACACACACACACACACACACACTCGTCACGCTTTTTCCCGCACTCACATTAAAATAAATGCATGCATATCTTTACAGGCTTCAGTCCCGGAGGCCGAGGCAGGTGATGGAAACAGCAGCAGGGAGCAGCTGCCCTGGACAGGATGGGAGACAAAAACACACAACAGTACGCACAATTCCAACCAAGCATGCGCTCACACAGTCACACAAATACGTTCACTTGCCACATACGCACAAAAACAGGCCAAGCACTCGTTTTCCAAAAAAACATGAGGCGGTACAAACACACAGTCATACTATAGCTTTTCTGTCAACCATCTGACTTACAAGGTTAAAAAAGAAACACAAAAATAAACTCCACAAATATTTTCTTCCCAGTCTGTTTTTCCCCCCGCCCTGCTTCCTTGTTTCGCGTGTTTTCTGTAAGTCTGTTTTTTTGTGTGTCCCGTGTTCTGCAGGAGGATTTGGTGTGGTGCCATGTTCTCTGGGGTCCGGACGCATGTTCTCACTTGAGCTGCCTCACCACTCACGTCGCGGTCAATGTGGCATCCAAGCTTGAAGGTCAAAAGGTTACCTAGTCCTCCAGTCGAGGTCATCCCAGAGACTACCCTGACTCGCCCCCTCCTCGTCACAGAAAGTATCAGGGGCCCCTTCATGAAAACATTAGGTCGGATATCAGTCCGTTTCTGCCTACGCAACAGTTGTTCAGAGGTCAAGGACAAAAAGAGGGTGTGTTTGCATGTCTATGCATACCTATGTGCATACTCTTTATGTTTGTACACAGGTGTATGTATGTGTGTGTGTGTCTGTGTGAGTATATATGCGTGAAATGACCAGGGCAGAGCTGAGGCTGTCAAGCTGATAGTGTACGTGGTGAACAGCACCCGCTGTCCCGTCCTCCCCTGTCCCCTCTTCTTTCCTCTAGCGGAGCCACAGTTTGAGCCGCAGCGCGTCCACTCCGTTCAGGTAGTATCTGAACAGCCGCTTGTCTCTGACAAAACCCAAGTTCTCGTACAGCTTCAGGGCTGATTTGTTGGTGATTTCAGTCTCCAATACAACCTGGGGACACACAGATGGGCATGTCAGTGCGTTTACTGCTTTTTGAGAACCTGGTACAAAAGATATATGTTTGGCCCTTCAACTCTTAACCTGCCTTACATGTTGTATCTTGTTAGCTAGCAAGAAGCAGCTTGGTTTTGTACATAATTACAAAATGTATACAAAGCCAGCAAATTAGTTTTAAGGGAGCTGATGTCTAGTATCATGTATTTCTATGTGTTTTAATACATGCATACGCACACACACACAGTCACATAAAAAAAGAAAGATTTGAAGTATACCTGTGTCTGAGATAAGCTGGATGTTTCTCACTGCTTCTTTATGCTACAGCAGGCTAACTGTGTCATGGAGCAGACATTTTGACTTATCGTAGTAGGAATTCCATAGTATAGCACAATAATATTAAGTATGGCTCAGTAACAGTAAGCCATGAGAGTGTGACAGTGAGTCAGAATGCACAGTACCCTTGCATTCCCTACTTGTGCTTTTCCTACTGTGACATGTCAAAATGTCTTCCATGAGAACGCCTATTAAACATATTTATCAACATTTGTCTTCTCAATTACACTCAATAATATAATAAATAAGCAAACCTCCCTAAACAGCATTTCCCTTTTCAGATGTTGTTAAAAACACAGCATCACAGTGGATGTAATGAAGTATTCAAGTATATTCTTAAGTCAATCTAGTTGGGATAACAATTAGCAGTGTAAAAAAAAAAAAAAATCAGATGACATTCACTGTGACTCAGTACTGTGCAACGATAAAACATGATAACATAAGAGGGTTGCGTATTTTTCATAAACACACTTCACTTTATTAACTACCATTTCCCAAAGTTTACACAAGTAATTATAATCACTTCTTCCGTTTCCCAGCAGTTCTTAGTTTCACAGTTTTGTACTACAACTTATCAATCAAGCAGACATTATTTTAAAACATGTTTGAGAACTGTGATCTACTACTATGACCTTATGTAGTCATGCAGTTGCAAGAAAGTAGTTCAGCAATCTTTCTGGGTTGTGCATTCAAGGTCTGATCTTTAAGTTGTACAAGTTTGCTGTTGACTGGAATTTACAAGCAAAGCATGTGGGAAATTACAGGAGATCTGTTATGCATTCCCTTAAGCTGATGATACACTGGGCAGCTTTTTCAGCAATGTTGTTGGGCAATCTTGCTGGTGCCAAGTCTGACTATGTTTTCAAAAGATAGCGGCGGAACAGGGTGGGTGGAGGAGCGGTGGAAGAAGGGAATTAAGGTAGTAATCTTTACTCATTACCATTAACGGTAACATTGCCCAGCACCGTTGCTCTTAAAGTTGCTCCGTGTATCATCAGCTTTATTTTCTGTATTATAAAACGGGTAGGTCAAATCTAGCAATCTGATTGGTTCATAGTAGTGATATCATCAGAATATATGTGTGTGACGTCGAATTCCTTTGCACAGATCCATATCACTCCAGAGATCTGAACAGGGTCCCAGTTATAATCTGAGCTTCGTGTGGGGTCTCATGCCCCATTTACACCTGGTATTAAAATGCGTCTGACAGAGCTGGTGGAATCTCCATTCTGATCTGGCTACAGATTGCATTTTACAGGTGGAGATAAATAAATAAATAAATAAATAAATAAAATATATATATATCTCTGCTCTAGTCCATGTATGTCTTGCTCCAGTAGCCCATTTAGCTGTCATAGTGTACAGGAACATCTGCCACGAGTATGGGCTGGAAGTCCCAAGGTCAAAATGGAAGACACCACCTAAGGTAGTTGAGAATGACCGAGCTAAGATCCTGTGG
>JAPMOB010237261.1:0-33691 GCA_029875015.1 Lepomis gibbosus
TGCAGCTGTAAATGACTGGTCAGAACTCACCCACCATCATAAAAAATAACTTTGAAATTAATTTTGAAACACCTGTGTTTCCACAGGTATGTTTGATCAGGAGATAGAATCAAGTGATTAGAGAGTGTCTCTTTGCCAGCTGGTGTACAATGTAGAACAAGGATACACTCCTCCTCCTCCTGGGACAGCTTCTCTATCTCGCAGGTGTTGCATGGGATCTTCTCTGCCACCACAAACAGCAAATTGGTGTTGTTTATCCTCTTGGCATGAAACAGCCTGCAGAGAGAGCGACAACTCTGTCAACAACCCCCCTCTGCTCGCTTACATCACAGGCTCATTTGCTAATGGATCAGCGAGATTCATGTGACAAGTTTTATAAGGCTCATTTAGCCAATGATATGACCGTTTCATTAAAGCGGATACGGTTTAATCATCAGCAGAGTTTATTAGCTCCAACAGAAAGATGAATCTGTCTCGCTAACTGTGCCCCTGTCACAGTACAATTCTTTGTAGTGTGTATGTGTGAGCACATATTGGTGTGTGTATTTTCACCATGTGTACAGACCTGGAGCAGTTGCCACAGTCTTGCAGAATGTTGTAGGAGCTGCTGAGATTACTTAAGTAGAACTGGGTCTGGATCATTACACAACTCCGCTCTTTTAAGTCGAATCCTTCTGCATCCACCTCATCTGCAGCATCATAAGAGCACAAAGACATGAGTATAACACAGTTCAATTGATTTATAAGATCAGATTCTAAAAATGGGATTACAAAGATGTATGTCGACACTCGGCCTGGAAAAAGCTGGATAATCTTTCTCCTTCATCATTTCTTCACATTGTTTATGTTTACACTTTGGGGCCGAGGATGAAAAAGTGGAGGTGAGGACAACAAACAAATTTCCCAAGAAACCTTTGCACTCTAAACACTGATACATATCTCATTTAACCATTAGTGCACTTTAAGAGTCTTGGCTCATAACTCCATTTTGATTTGAAGTGCTCAGAAATGGTTTGGGTAATCATATTACTTTTCGCTGTAACTCTGCCTTAAACCACAAACTGTTTTTACATTTCTAATTGTCTAAGTGTTAAACAAGTTACAAGGTCTGAAGGTCCTGGTAGGTGTATTTTTGAATTTTGGAGAGAGCCAGGCTAGCTGAATCCCCCTGTGCTGAGCTAGGCTACGCGCCTCCTTGCTTTAGCTTCATAAAAACACAGAGACATGTTACCCACCTGTGACAAACCAACTGTGATAAGCCAGTCCATATATAAACTGCTGGAACAAAGACCTGTAAGACAGGAGATGTGAATTTGTTAATGTAAATCAGGTTTCAGGTTTAGTATGTGTGTACTGAATGTTACAGTTGTATTTTCTTTAACATTCGAGCTTAAGGACTCTCACCATGCCGCTGCTGATGTCCACCATGCTAGGTTTAGAAAATCTGCGATTGTGGGCTGCAGATTCAGACGAAAAGAGAAAAAAAAATGATGCCATATCGGTCTTTCTATATGCCATTAATTCATTATCATCCAGTCTACTATTTTAATCTACTAAATCTCATCCTCTCCCTGGTGTTGGCAGTTTTTGTTCTTACCACAAAGACTCCTCTGGGTGCAGCTCCAGCTTCACTGTTGGGCACCCGTTCGCACACAGACTGGTAGTCAAATGACTGCTTGCGGTTGTAGAAGGAATTGTTGTAGAGGGCGTACATCAAGAAGGGATCGACCTCACTGAAGAACATGCCCACCTGTGGAGAACAAGAAACACTGGTCAAGCTGAGTGTAAAGATGAGTGAGACATCATGGTCACTGTGAAAATGTATAAAATGTTACCTTGTTCCAGTCATCCTTCTGATTAGACATGATTAGGAATCCACCATCATCTATTAAATAACACAGGAGGTCCTGCACACAGAGGCAAACATGGGCTGTTAATTAGAAGCACAAAATGTACAGTGCTAATTTATGATACAGGATACTGAGAAGGATACGGAAGCTCAATAAAAATCTGCTGAAATACACACCTCACTGTTGGCTTCGCAGTCCATTTCACAGCCCCTGTTTGGTCCACACTGCCACAGTGAAAAAAACAAAGTTATCAGCTGAACATCTTGGAAATACTACTCAAGACAACACAATTTATTTTTATATATATTTTATTACTGTATTTTGTCCTTGACGGTTGTCTGTATGGTTGCTGGCAAGAATCTTGAACTTTTCCGTCCAGGCTTCGAGGTCTAGTTTCACTCCAACCACTGAGAGGAAGAGATTCATTAAGAAAGTTTCAAAAGACAAATGTACATAAAAGACCCCACAAATGGATGCAGTGTGTGGATATTCACACAATATAACAAGAAATACAAACACAGACGTGTAATTATCTCCGCCTTGCTCTGAAACATTTTCTTCAACCTCTATCATCATAAAGACGGATGTCTCCTCTTTCAGATCTAAACCCACCTGCAGGTTTGATAGTCTTCCCTCCCACTGTGATCTCCACCGCCGTGCTGACCAGGATCCCTATGGTGTCATTTTCTGGGTTCAGAAGCTCGTCCCTGGCTTAAAGAGGGAAACAAATAGAGAAACAAGCCAGGAGGGGGGTTAGAAACAAAGAGCCACAACACATTATGAGACTCTGTTTGAGATCTATAACCCAGGACCAAGAGCATCCTTCACCTGTTCGATAAGGAGCTCGGAAGATGTAGCCCTTGTTGTCCAGACTGCGGCGGTAATAGCTGGCATTAAACGGCTCAGGATCTTCCTCCCAGGTTTCTGACGCCCTAAGATTTAAGAGCACAGACAGGGCTGTAAATCTCTGACGCACAAGTCTCCTGCTATACTACCTGTTTATGTATTTAAGACTCCAAGACTTACTACTTTAAAAAGAGAATAAAGTGAGAAACCTGACAGAACTACAGAGCAGCTGCAGTCAACACATACAGCCTCGACAAGGAGAGCACTTACTTGTTTGGAAACACTCTTGTGACACCTCCGTCTGTTGCAGCAAACACAGCCAGAAAGCCATATCTAAATGTCAGGATGGAGAAAAGAGACAGGAATCAAATCTAAATCTTGCTCCGAGTCACATCTAAAGATGCAGTTCCCTCGGCATTAGTACTCACGTATTCAAATCTTTATTCTTCCACACTTTCTCGACCAGCTGCCTGATGATGCCGGTGTCCAGAATCAGGTTATGAAGGAGCAAATTGTCACCTAAACGTTGATTAGGCAAACAGAATAAATTACAACATCTGAATATCAGTTATGTCCACTTCAGATGTGGATTTCTCTTCCCTGAACACATTAAATCTTCCAGCAACCAGAAAAAAACCTGCACCAACTTAAGAGAGGATTTCCAATACTCACTCATGATTACAGTAAGGCCAGGTAAATTTTTGAAACTTTGTCCCTGTCTCTGAGCAAGCTTGGTGTTTGTACAGATGGTGGCCAAGTTGAAATACATTCATTTTTGCTGATCATGCACCCTGACTGTTATCGTTTTGCTCTATCACATTTGACACTGAAGACATAATACCTTATACTAACAATCAGTCATGTTTTGCACATGTATGTTTGTTTTGTTTTAATGGTTAAAGGTGTTAAAAACCAAAACAAACTCTGTCTCTTAATATTTTCAGTCATCTCTACCTTGTGAGTGTGAGTAACAAATATAAAATAGATTTCAAGAAATGTTATGTAACAGGACTAAATATTTGATGTGGACTTTTATCTGTAGATTAATACATTTGGTGATGTAGTGAGTATTTGCAGCAGGATGTTGTACTGTATCAGGCTTTGGGTACACAGTCAATACTTTCCCAGGATATATTCATTGTTGGTTTGGGCTTTTTCATGGATCTTTTGTGGGATTTGTTTCACAATATAAAACATTTATAATATTGCCAAGCTCAACCATTAAAGTAAATCTTGTATTAACTTGTTTCAAGTAAATAAAACGCTAATTTTGTGCTTGAGTGAAAAGAAATGAAACTCACATTGTTTGGAGTCTGGTGTCACCTTCTCCATGAGAGCGATGAAGTTGAGCAGGAACTCGGTGTTGTTGTTGGACAGCTCCAGATCATTGCAGTACTCCCTGAGGAACAGAAAAGGCATTTTAACGCAGAGAAAAGGAGGTTAAAAACATACATGTTTACGCAGTTTGCAATCTTATTGCCCTATTTGTCCCTTATAGAGGGACACACAGCACAAAGTGGGGATGCATGAATCCATTTATGTGTTAGTTTATGCTATCGTGTGCAGCATGCGTGTCTTAAAGCTTCAATTCCAATATGTTAAGAAGGCTGTCAATCAAAACGAAATGTGGATAGCACTGCAGAGCAGAGCGCGGGCGTCACAATGAAAGAGTGATTTTATCAGTGTGTTTCAGAATTCAGGCTGCAGCTAGAGGCCATGAGAGGCTGATAACAAAACACCACATGCAAAGAGGATATCAGTATTTTTTTCATACATACTGTTGCTTTTTTTCTAGATACACATTTTGTTGTCCAATATCCATTTTATTTTTTACATTACATTGTACAACCACAGCAATAACCCCTAATTGTATCCGTGTAGTAAAAACATACAGCACCACAGTAGCAGCATGCAAAGGAGATTTGATGTGGCATCAATACTTTGTTGTAATGGAAGTAACTAATGAGGCTGAATACAAAAAAAATCATATAATATGGCTATGATGAATTTTATAATTTTCTCAAACGTGTCACTAGAAGGTAACACACCACTCAAAATTAAAAATAAATGAAGGAAAACAATCAATCCCACACAGCAACTCCACATCACAAAATACATCATTCAAGCAAGCAGATGATAGATACAGGAGTGGCGCCAAAACAACAACAACAACAACAAATGAGAATAATGCATCGAAAGACGTGAAGACAAGACCAAAAACTGATGACCATCAACGACAGCATTCACACACAAGGCTACCTGGGAGCAATGAATACATGTCCTTCAGACTCAAAACTGTTTGGCAGCAGTGATTCAAAATCTGCAACAGAAAAGGGAAGATTATCCGGGAAGAGCGGTGGGCAGAGCAGTGGGGAGTTGTGGGTAAACAGCAGCTGTTCTTCAGAGGTGTAGGGACGCAGGAGGGAGTTTACCATAGCAACACTGAGGTATCATGGGAACACTAGCGTTAGCCAATATGGTGCCTAAAATAGAACCTGACTCTCAATGGATTACTTTAGTTTCACAAGCACTCATACCTTCTTTTTTTCTTTTTATATAACTTTGCAACAACATATTCTGATTTGTTTGGCTCTAATATAACATATTTTGGATGTCTGAGAACTGACTTGCAAGACGTGATGTGTCAGGAAGCAAGTTCTCAGACAGATGAAACACAATGAGTGCTTAAGATCAGGCAGGCATCAACATGGCCAACTATTGCAGGGGATGGAAGTGGTCACCCCTCAGACTGGCAGGGGAGAGGGCTCAGAGAGACACATAATCAGAGGAAATGCATTGCATTGTGAAGGGCATGTCGAAAGGGCAACTTCATTTCATCTAGCACAGACAGAACAGAGCACAAAATATCAACCATCATTAAAGCCTCAACAGGTGAGTCTGCGACAAATCCAACGTGTTATTTTCTCATTATGCCGTGACCTGTAACTGCGTACAGCAGAGGGATGCAATGTTTTCATTTTAGAGCTAAAATAGAGTGCCCAGGTAGTTTTCCGCCCACAATGCCGTGCACATCCGGGGTCAGGTTTACTGAGGAAATGTTGGGCCGTGTCCCTGGCAGACTGAGGGGTGAGGAGGGAGGGAGACAAGCTGATGGAGACAGGGAGTACAGAGGGACGACACAGGAGTCAGGCGTAGCACCGAGCGGCACCCTGACACCTGACAACATGGGAGGACCTAGGTGGGCAGAACACAGCTCAGCCCTGAAGGGTCTGTCTGCAGGCTGCAACGTCTCCAGTTATAGGCGAGGTACTACCACTACCACTAACTGTTTTTAAATATGGTGATAAATAAAATATAGTTATGTTAAAATATTATGACAACAAGAAATCCCTATTTACTCTTCGATAATTAAATAACAGTACCTACATGATATGTATGTGCAGATACATTCATAGCTAAGGTGTAGCACTACAACATTAATATATTTAGATTAGTGTTTATTTTTCTATAATATGAAAATGTTACAGAAATAATTACAAATCTTTTACTTTACATGGAGCTCTAAATTGATCTAGCTATTGCACCATTAAGAGGGAGTAATTTTTAAAATGTATGATCTGGCAATACCTGTCCTATAGATGCCCTAGTCTAAAAAATTAGTTAAGACATTTATGAACTAACGACACTGTAAGAAATAGACACAGAAAGAGAGAGAGAGAGAGAGAGAGAAGAGGTTCAAAAAGAAATGGAGAAGGAAGATGGGGAAAAGAGAGAAATACGGTCAAAGAAAATAAGAAGAAAGTGAAAGAAGAGAGATACAAAGAGAGAAATAGAAAGGAGGCAGACACAACCCATTTGGAGATATCAACAGAAGGAAAAGTATTAGGAGGGGGGACAAAAGACAAGTTTTAACAGAGAACATGAATATCTGTCTTCCTCGGATGCAGTAGGAGATTTTTGTTTTTTTGCTTCTGTAGCAGCGTATACATGAGGAGGAGGGACAGGTTTGGGACCGGAGGAGCCATCGTGAGAGATGTGGGATCTGAGCTGCAGCAAGAGGTGAAGAGAAGAAGGAGGGATAAAAGGAGGGAAAGGAGAAGGAAAAAGAGGAAAAAGGGAGGAAGTCCTGAAGGCAAGACGGGCAAGAACAGAGGCAAGCAGGCTGGGACAGGTGAGGGTGGGGGAGGAGGGGGCAGCAGGAAGAGGTTCAGGACAAGAGGTGTAGGAAGGAGGCAGCGGTAGGAAGTAGGAAGTAAAGGTAGGGAACGTGGACCAATATGGAGTATACTTGCCCTTGGTGTTTAGCACTGTGTGGATCCATCAGAGAAGGAGTGAGCAAGAAAAGAAACAGGGAATCGGGTGGGAAGGGGGGGATCACAGACAATATTTTATTCAATTACTGTTTGAATAAAAATATTGTTTTCTTTAAAGAAAGAAACCAATTTAAGTCAAACAAGACAAGAGAGAAAAAGAAATGAAGAGCAAACATCTTATTTGCAAGAGCAAACGAGGAAACGTAAAACCAATGGAAGAAAGGAACTAAAAACTGGGAAGTCCAGGAAAGGAAAACAGTAAAGACAAAACCAGTAATTGTGAGCGAAAACCATGGCCAAACAAAAAGAAATCAAATGAAACAGGAAAAGAGGAGAATAACAGGGTCTGGACAAAGAATAAAATGAGAGAGACAACATGTGTCCCCATTCAGACCCACAAAAACCCAAACTCCCACATTTGACAAGCCCTCAGCTCGGGCCGTGTGGGAGTTTATATACTGAATGATTCCAAAGCCGAGAAACATTTCATACAATCCAAAAAAAACAAAAAACTGAATCACACACATAACTGAAGGCAAACTCCCAAAATCATAAAACTCATCATAAGGAGTGAAAAGCATGCATGTTTTCACAGTTTTTCAGACCATCAAATACTTCGAACACAGATGCTTCAGAATCATTACTTGGTGGAGAAGAGGCGAGAGCATTTGGCAAAAAAAATAATAGCACAAAGGTCACCATTATTTTCACCTGAGTAACACAGTAAAACCACAGCTTTCACCTTTCTGTAAGTTCAGTTATTTTTTTCTTCAGCCAGTGTGAAGAAAAAACATCACCATTTTACAGCACAGCATGAAGACAGGAGGGAACAGGGGGCAGTAGAGGAGTCGGGGGACTCAGGTATGATCCTGCCTATCGAAGAGCGAAGAGAGGGGGAGAAGGGAGGGGGAGGGGCGGGGCAGGTGACTCCGCTCGGACACTCCCTATGATGATGTTGGAGACCCGGGACGAAGGACTGAATAAGAGCATAAGGTCATACTTGGAGAGAGACAGAGAGAGAGAGAGAGAGAGAGAGAGTGAGAGAGCGAGAAAGAGAGAGGAGAAAAGAGTGGAAAGAGAGAGTGAAGGATGCTGGGTATTTCCCGGTACTTACACTGCACCTGAAGGATCTGGTCACTCAGGTTGGCCTTGATGTGGTTCTCACTATATGTGGGCAGCACCAACCCTAGACTGAGGTAACGAGGCAGACACAGAAAATCAGGAACACGTTATGAATGCACATATAAACTCTCCGACATACAAACAACCCGCAGTCGGGCATGCTCAGTGACAGACGTAACCAGTTTAAAGAGGAAATGATGTCATTACTCATTACACATAGCCAATGTGGAAGTCCCTTAAACCTGCATTCTATCAAACAGCCAGCAGGGGGCGACCCTTCTGGTTGCAAAAAGAAGTCCGGTTCCAGAAATAATGGTAAATTGACCCTACTTCTGAACTGATTTATTATCTCAGTAAACACTTACCTAATGCGTTAATGGTCTCAGTCGCTAGTTTCAGGTCTTCTTCAATACAACATGATGTTCATTTAGTAAATTATGGTCCCATTTAGAGGAAAATAGACCATAAAGCAGAGTACGCTTCAGGGCAGTATTATCTATGACTGACGTCATAGAAGTTGTTACCATGGCGACCTGTCAATCAGGCTAGAGTGACTCATACCTACAGCACTGGTTAGATTGAAAAAGCTTATTAGGAGTTGGCTGTTCACTTTCCCTGGTGAGTACATTTAGTTTTAAGACGCTAGGTGACTACTAGACAAAGTTATTAGCCCTGTTAAAATGACAGCTAACGTGAATTACAGATGCACCTAGCTAAGCAAGCTAGCTAGTGCGTCACACGGCTGTTAGCTCCACCGTTTCGTCCAAATATGGTCACATCCTGGTTGCAAAAACTCAATATGGCGACGGCCTGTCGGCCAAGCTGGAGACTTCAAAATGGCAGTCCACAAACAAAAAGTGGACGTCACGACTGTCCACTTCCTACATACAGTCTATGCAACAGAAGGGGAAGCAGGTGACAGCGAGGGATCAATCTTAAATGGTGCCCGGTGGAGTTTTTGATCTTTGGTGGTGCAATGGAGGAATGTTTGTATAACTATCATCTTTGTTAGACCCATGTAAACATAACTTAACAAGCTAACCACACACGATGCCTTTAAGTATAATAAATACCGATTGGCTATTAGTTTTGTAGAGTGGGGCAGTTTCATTTAATAGGACGGACAGGAAGGAGGGACTGATTGAAGACTTCCTAGTTTTTACTTTTCTAGTTACATCCACTAGTGCAGTATGAAGTCAGTCACTGTGTTCCAGGAAGTTCAAGTCCGCTGATGAGAGATCGGTGAGAGTGAACTAAAACGGTAAATTTGACGGTGGAATACCAAAACATTGAGCTGAAAGATGCTATAAAAGAACTGGAGAGAAGATGAGTTTGTCAGTATGAGGACCTCCTTTATATTACAAGTAGCCATTTGATTAGTTGTTACTATGAAAGTATTGATCTGAGCAGCTTTGAGTTTTAGTTTCTGTTGAAGTCAAGTGACTACACATGTCCTCACTATGGCATCTTCGTTTGATCTACATAATACTCCATGTTACTAAATATTTACTCTCCTACCAAAGATAGAAATTAAAGAGAAAAACAGAAATACATGTCCCATCTCTTAATCTGTGGTGCCATACAAAGCTAAAATATAACTCAGTAAGAGGATTAATTGGAACAGATAGAAAATCAGACTGTGACAGTATCAGGTTCAGACTGAACCACAGCTGCAGTCGACTATCTATAATACAAAGCTAATTTAGATTTAAAGAAACACCCGACATCACCAATTTTATAATCAAAGAAGGTCCTATGTGCTGCTCTAAACTCTAAAGTGTAAGAAGACAGAGACAGAGCAGAGCTGTCTGGTTAGAGTTAGATTTGACTGTTGCAGGCCACAACAGTGACACACAAGGATTGTTAAATACACTGGAATCTCCCTTTCAGTTGAATATTAATAGAAATGTGCAGAGAAAGCCTCATATGGACTGAGCCAGGACCAGGCACACTGCCAGCAGATGTAATAAAAAACACACATCAGGCATTTGTAGGACTATTGAATACCATAAACTGTAATTTGCCAAGTGTTGCCAGGAGTAAGTGTCATTACGATGCAACCTCAAGTTTTGAGATGAATAAAATATGCAATTAATTTATGCTTAGAGTGCTGTGAAGACTTTTTTATGAGAGAATAAAAAATGGTTCTTTAATATGGGGGATACAGATGAACTTAATGCAAATGCAAATCAGGAAGTTGCCTTTATTCAGTGATAGGTTAAGTCTGCTCTAGGTGCGGGATAGTGGCAGCTACAGTTAAACACTGCTGGTTGATAGAAAAATATCAAAGTTGGACTTCACTCACAGGTTCAAGTTGCGCAACCTTTTGGTCTGAGGTCAGCTGATGCAGGCTTGATTTCAAACATACCTGTAATCTGTACCCTCCACAGGCGTCCATGTGTACGTCCGAATGGCCTCGTCGATGTACCTCTGTTGATGACCACAAATATACTCTGATAAGTTATACCATCACATCCTCAGCACGTCTCTTCCCGTAATTGGAGGGAAACAACAGATCCTAAACATACTGAGTGATTCAGATTCATTACAACACCTTCCAGGAAGGTGCTACTTTGGATCATGATTGAGTCTCATATATTGATGACTTGCCTCATCAACTGACTTAATGAGCGTCTTGATTTTCCTTTGCTCTGATTTGCCATCAATCATCAGTCGACGGATCTGAAAAGCAAGCGAGTGAGTGAGAGAGAGAGAGAGAGAGAGAGAGAGAGAGAGAGGATGTAGCGTGAGAAGGCATACGGATACAACGAAAGGGAAAGATAAGCGATGAATAAAATGATTAAAGGAAACACGAATTAAATACACAAGCTCATAGTAAGGATGTTTCAGTGGGGTTGTTTTGTTTTTTTTACCTCCTCCTTGTTGCTGTCTTCCAGCTCTGCATCCAAAAAGTCCAGAGTGACGGGCTCTCTGAAGTTAATGATCTGAACAGAGAGAGAGAAAGCAAAGGAAGACGGGGGGAGGGGGGTTAACGTCAGTCAGCAGAAATGACGCCCAAATTTAGCTTCAGAATCCGAAAAACGTAAACCCATTAGACGAAGGGCAGCAATCATAGCTGAACCTACTTTGGGTCGCAGGTTGGGATGCAGCAGTACGTAGCCATTTGGGTCGATGGCAAAAGTGTAGCCATTGGCTCCAAGCTGTGCAGAAAAAGAGTGTATGGAAATGGGATTCAATAATCACCAAAATTAAAGTGACATGAAAGTGATATTAAAGGTACAACATGCTCACTCTATATGTAGGTGTCTTCTTTTTGATTTCGTTGATTGCAATATCTACTCCCATGACTCCGAGGATGAGCTGGTTCTGTAAGAAGAACATATAAAGTAATTATTATCCACAGAAGCACTGGCATCGGAGAATCACAGAGAGCTGGTAGCTGTGCTGTGAGATTACTTACAACATCTCCATGCCATCTTTGATTTATCACTTTTTTGTGCAATCTGATTAGTCCATATTTTTTACAGTGTATCTTAAACTCAGTTGGTCTGCGGCAGTGTCACTGCTTTAAGCCTGTGTGATAAGCTCGGAGTAAACACTTTGGTCATGCATCCTGAAAGCTGGATGCGTCAGTGCTCTCTGGTTGATAATAGATACTACAGATGGGTGGTTGCGATGTCCGTTGTCACCTCAGGGTGGAGGTGTTGCCTAGAAGAGCAGCAGCTGGGTGGAAGCTGTTGTAAAATGATTGATGATGTACCAACAACAGCAAAGAGACGCAAAGTAAACCCTCCTGCTACTCGAACTCGTGTCTCTGCTATAATAACCTTATACATGTGTAGCGTTAGCCCACATGAATGACAATGAAAACACTGTTCTTACATAATGATAAAGGTAAAGACTCATTAATACAAAAGATGAGCTGCAGCATGAGTCATACTGCATGCTGTGTATGTGACAAAAGTCCAGCTATTTTAAGCTCCATATCTTGTATTGCCATGTTTATTTTTACCTGAGAGCTCACAGTGTCAGCAGTGAGGTTAAAGACTGGCATCGTCCCAGTGATGACTAGGCCCAAACCCTGGTGAAACATATTAAAAGAAGTTTTATTATGTTTTAAATGTTCTTTACATATTGCATAATTTATAATCCAAACAAACAACCACAAGAAGCTGCAAATAAATCAATTGCAATTTAAATTAATAAAAAAATTGCTATAGGATTTTGTCTTGGAATAATAAACTGTGATAAGATCATTTTATACTATCCTTAAAAACAGTGTAACAGAGACTGTTGGACAAATTTTGCCCAAATATCCTTTATGGTCGCAGGTGATAATAATATAAAGAAATATAATGAAACACAGAATTAGAAAGTTGCATTAGTCTGCAGAACAAATATTCTGAAAACACTACCAAATGTTACTGTAAGGGTTAATGATATAAAATGTCCCACTCACCAGAGCATCCTGGTAGACGTTTGTCCACTGCACCTGCTTGGCTCTAGGTCCAGCCAGCACCATGGGGCGACCCAGGACATCCAGGTACTCCTGCGACAGCAAAAACACACATGCTGCTAAGACTGTGTACACACACACACACACACACAGCACAAACACACATAATCAAACAGACGTTTATAGTGCTTGTCATGCACAGGCGTTAAAAGCAGAGAGCTGGAAGAGCCAGCGTTCATCTGTCATAAAACTATAAGACCCTGACCGGCCTCCTCTCTGTCACCACATAAACCAGTGGGCTACAAGCAGCAGTATCCCGGTCCTGCAGAGCCATAAAGCCTCCAGTTCTGAGACACTCAAGGCCGTTTTTCATCATTATGAAGGAGCTATTAAAAACACATTAAGGGTGTCAATGGCACGATGTGCAAACAGGCCATTCTCCTAGAGGCACTACTGTCATCGCCGGCTCTATGAGAATGTCCCATAGCGATTGTGAATAGAGGTGAGGGGTTAAGTCTACTAGTAATACATCATCTTCACTATATTCTTTTTGTTCTCAGGAGCCACCTCGCACAACAGCTGATGTGTCAAAATTAGGTAAAATTATTGAGTGAGTGACCTCATGACATATTAAGCAAAACCATTTGGAGAGGGAAAATAAGCCTGCCGGGGACAGGTCGATCGCACTGAGTGAGCCTTCAGTGCCCTGTTATTATAAAGACCAGACACCTAAATTATTGTCTAATTAAACAGACTGTATATAATAAGCTCAAAATTCCTCCTCAGTATCCTACTCAGAAATTCGGAGAGTTATAATGACAAATGTCTGCGTTTTTGTTTCAGGATATTCAACATGTAAAAACAGGATCAGTGAAATGCAGCAGCTCTCTCTGGGTCAAACGTTAGTTTAGAAGCATTAGCTGTTTCCACATGATGACAAATTTCCATCCATTTTGCAGCGAAAAGGGAAACACCATCACAGGTTTCTGACCCTTGTACCTTTCTTCGATACACAAAAGTGGCGCCCTGTATAAGCACACAGCTATTTCAGTATTATGCTTTTGACCGTTTGTTTTTCCATCGCCTGAACAGTGAGGTGCTGACAGGCGTAACCTATACTATTATTAGCTCAATAAAAGTCCAGTTTAACGCGCCACAGGGAGATATTCCATCAGGACAATGACAGCCAGACCTTTTCATGGGATATGGGGGAAATTTTCCGCCTGGCTGGAACAATCAGGGAAACTAAGAAAAGTCAGCAACTGGAGATATGTGGTCCGAAGGAACTGGAGCCATACAGACTCCAGCAGCATCCCTGCACGTTGATAAAAGACTACGGTCTGCCCGGACACCATAACGACCATGATCGCAAAGAGTAAAATCATCCGTTATGTTCGCTCTAAGGACAAACAACCTAAAGGCTATACAAAGAAGCCAGAATAGATGAAATAAGTCACTACCATGCAGAAACACAATATTTAGGGCCAATTATTTTCAAAACTATTTCACTCTTCATTCATGATTGCATGACTCAGGACAGTATGAATAATAGGCTACTTTTTGCCATTTGTGGTCCATCTGTTATTTGAATGCTACCATGTTAGTCAAGTGAGACTATGTGATGAGCGTATGATGTTGAAGGGCAGATTAAATAATGTGTATTCTGGGCCGATACAGAGAGCTGTGGTCAACCACCTAAAGAAAACCTATTAAGAGTAAGTGGCAGTTCTTAGAATATAAATATGCCAGGGGTAACGGAACAGCTGACAGTATATTCTGGGGACTGATTGCTCATTGGGGCCGGGTTGGGGGCACAAGAAGCAACAGAGTCAATTTCTACAGTTGGAATGAGGTTATCCCAAGGGCTTCCTAGAAGTTTGTAGTGCTTCAAGCAAGTGTGGAGGGTGGCAGGGCCCTGGGTGTGCGGGGAAGGCGAGATTTGTGTGTGTGAAAGACAGAGCGAAAGAGGTCTGAAACTTCAGAGTATCCAGAAAGACTATCATAGGAAGATTTCTGTAGTCATCCAGCTTCTGTCCTTTTATGATGGAATACTGAAAATCTACACTCTGTATAACTATATAGCTAAAACAGACTAGCTTCTTGCTTAAAATTGTAGTTTTGTTGTGGATTTGTAGGGTGTATTTAGTAGCTTGCGTGCGCTCCATATATCTTACCTGGGTGTTGATTCTGATGGCTCCAATCGATGGGATTTCAAAGTAGTAACCTGAAGATTAAGAGAAGACAATAAACAGACTATTCCAAAAGAAAGCTGCTGTATCCAACTTGCTCCATGGATCCCGCCTTCTGTATGTCACTTCCTGTCTAATTTTTCAAGACTTAAACAGTCACACTGTGTACAAAAAGCGATCTGTGTTATTAAGTACTTGTGATGCCATCATCTCCAGCTGATAATGTTGGGCCAAGCAGGCATGATAGAGCTTGTGGCCACTGACCTCTCCGCACTCGTGGTTGGGCTGTAGGATGTAAATGCGATAGCTCATTGGGAATGCTGAGCCCCAGGCACTGCTGCTGCTGATTAGGAATGGAGGAGAGTGACCGACTGGGTCAATAACCACGCCGCTCCCCAAGTTATTAAAGCCATGAGTGTTTATACAAAGAGCCGCGAAATGGAGACAGCATCCCCAGAATGTTAAAAGGCAGAGATGACTCTCATTATTTTGATACATTATGCACTTTGCCACAGTGTTTTGTGTCGAGATTTGCCTTCTCTGTCTCATTCATTTGCACGCGCGAGCACGCAGACATTGTGCACTCTGCACACACAATCTGACCGTGGCTCACACACACACGCAGGGCACAACTATTTGTTGTTAGTTTTGTTCAGAGCAGTGTCCCAGTGCTTTTGGCAGCGTGCCAGAGAGGTGGCGTCTGTGGTTGTAGGGCAAAGCTTGTGAGAGGTGAAGAGAAGAAAACAGACGCTGTAACTAAAAAGTAAGACTGAAATGTGGATCTCCTCTGTGCTGAGCAGGCTCACAACAGAGGTCTGCTGTGCGAGGGGAAATTATGAATTGAATCAATAAGCTAATTTCTTTGTGAAACTAACTGACATGATACCTCTGTGTGTGAGAAGTCAGTTTCCTTAAATGTCACCCTAATATTTATAAAGTAAATAGAAAATTACAAAAGAACATTCAGGACGTTTTGGTGTTGTTTATTTGACTAGAATATAAAATGTCACATCCATTGAGATAAAATATATCATGTATTTTGTTGACTAAACGGTGCTTTCTACATAAAGTAATTGTTATGTAGGAAATGTATAATTTTCTTAAGATTTTCATTGTGTAAGTCTACCCAACAATCTTGTTTAAGGACTTTTCTTCCATTATAGATGATCATCATAGGAATGTAAAGGATGTATCATTCCCAGTTTTGCATTGTAAACAACATCACCAATGCAGTATGTCATATTTGCTGCTTTTATCCTCCATTCACCTATTTCTTCAGAAGATAACTCTCTGCTCTGTTTTGGATTTTGTTACACTATGTGAGAGCATGGCGAAATGGTTTCATTGTCCTCAGAGTCACAGAGAGGTTACTTTCTGCTTAAGATGGGATTGAAGCTCAAGTGAGACAACAGTCAGCGTCTCCGAGTGGCCTAGTTGTGTGTTTGCGCCTGTGTGTGTGAGAGAAACTTCTGCTTGTCATGTGTGTATGTCATGGGTGAAGGGTTAGGGCCTGTGGAAGTGTCAGGGAGCTGGCTCTGTTGGAGTGAGATACCAAAGAGTAATACGTACTGAAGATATGAGACGACAGCTCCACTGAGGCTGGTATGTCAACACTATTGTCTTACGTTGGCATAGACTTTAGTACCATGGTAATCATACAGTTGCGAACAGCAAAGAGCATGTTGGCACAGAGGCGTAATCCTGGACTTTCCCCAGCCTGACAGGGAGATGGCACGGTAATCATCGTGCTACCAGACTCCTCCTGCTAATGAATAACAACTTCAGGGGAGATACTTCTGAAGCACTTGGCTCCACTGACAATAAGCTATTCAATAGTTAGGCGAGACTTCATACAGACATCTAAAGGCCCCATAAAGGAGCAGCTTCAGATAAACTGCAACACCAATAAACAAGATCAAGCCACAAAAGATAGGAAGAGAACGGTACAAAACAGCCTGAGTTAGGCTTAAATGAGCTGGGTCAAGATGAGATTCATGCAGACGAAGGTTTTGACAGGAAGAGCAGCTGAATCATATGGGCTGTCAGAGTGTCTGTCAGGGGCTGGGCTGCCTGTCTGCTGGGTTATTTTAAGGACTGTGGCCGCTTAAGATGAATGAAACACTGATTTGAACATCACATTCAGTAAGACAGACACCTGGATAAATCTAAGTGATGATGGGTTTGTAATGGTGTAGACAAGTTTTAATATTTTATTTTATTGTATAAATGTTTACAAAAAATAGTTAAAATCGTAATTTAAGCTGAAAAACAGTATTTCTGTTTGACCACAGCCAGCATCACTAATCGATGTGGTCAGAAGTGTGCTTTGTTGTACCTGTAACCACACCCAACAGTGATGTCAGAGGGCCTTGGAGTACACGTGTACATCACTGCAGCAAGTTAAGAAGTTAAACCACTGGAGATCATTGAAAAACAAGATTTTTAGGGGGTGTTACGTCATCTTTAAGTTAAAAAGTATTTTCAGTTCATATTACAGTTCAGACGTAAGAAGTTTTGCCTCACAGCAAGAAGGTTGTGGGTTCAGGCTGAACCTCCCCATAGTTAAATACATGTGAATATGGTCTGTCTATATGTGTTAGCCCTTTGACAGGAGCACATTGCGCCCAGTTTATTGGAAAGGATCAGTGCACTTATGACCCTAAACATGCATAGATTTAATTATTTATTTGTACCAGTATCTAATGTGTTGTATCTTTGTGATGGCACATGATCTCAGACTCTTTTTAATTTTCAATCTTTCCTCAGATTATATCTGGTTATGAAAGAGAACTAAAGGGTCAACATTACCCTCTTCAAACCAGTGAGATGACCGAAACTGTGTTGTTTCATACTGCATAGGAGTTCTCAAGAACAAATGCAACAACATCATTGGGGTTTCCATTAGCAGGTGAATATAATGGATGTTAAGTATGATGGAAAAATGTGTCCATCAATAAAATCACAATTGAGAGCAATATGGACAGGAGGAAGCAGGCATCAAACCACCAACTCTGCAATTAATGGACAGCCTGCTCCACCTCCTGACAGCCAGAACACATAGTTCTCTTTTATATTTTACCCACAAACATGTACTTTGACACAAACGCCCTCTCCACTTACCTTTATTGGCACAAGCTATCCACTGCAATGGGGTGACATCATAATTATGCTGACCAACAGAGAAGGTGAACACCCGAACCTGGAGGGACAAAAGAACAAATCATATGAAGGCAAAGCCATGGTACAAACAGCTGAAAACCAAACTCCCTGCAGAGACTGCTACTTGAGCAAAACAATACCACACGAACCTCCTTCTGGATGGCAATGAGGTTACTGTCAAGTGATAACTAAAATGCACAAATCTTGAATATGATTAGATTAGCCTCCCAGTCGGCTCACACATCTGTCTCCAACACAAGACTGCAGTGAGAGAGTTGTCAAACTGCAGATTATTCTTGTATGACAGCAGCAGTCATGAGGGATCCAGATAGTAATGGATATCAGAATAAATATTGGTGGCAATGTGAAATGGGGAAAGGAGGGATGGGAGCAAGACTGGAACAAAGACACAAACTGAGTATCTATTGGCTGTAATTTTATAGGCTCTGATGATAAAGTGGCTAATTAGTCAGCAGGTCAGAGCTGTTAACACCAGCAGCAGCGAAACAGCAAAAGAGACAGAAGAAGAGAGAAAGAAAGAGAAGCGGACACAGAGAGAGGGAGGGAGAGAGTTGAAGAAAAGACAAAAGAGATGAATCACCAGAGGAAAAATCCAGAATCAAAACAGCCAAAAAAACGGAAGTGAAGAAAGCTTGGACAGGACATTATGCACACAGGCTGGAGTGTTTGGTGTGTCGAACAGCCTAACTAACACGACTGTCTGTACACTAATGAGACAATGTCAGCAGAATATGGTGGAAGATGGGGAGGGAAAAGGGGGACTGCTAAGACTGTTTCTGGACATGCATGGTCTCTTGGGCTGGCAGGGCGGGTAGACGAATTGATAACAGCCTTGTGGGGACAGACTCACCGTTTTGTTGGGCCAGTTGTACTTCTCAAAGATTTCCTGTGCACGATCCTCCCCACCATCTGTAAACATCATTATCATCTTATTGCAGTTGGCCCTCGGGGCACTGCTCTCCTGTGGCACGTGAAGAGAGAGGAGGGAGGAGAGAAAAGCAAAGAAAGAGTGGAAAAGAGACAAGTGATCAAGCTGGAACATCATTTAAAACAGTGCAGGGCTGTGGTAAATATTTCAAAGAAAAAAAGGGTAAGTTTATACAGAATATTACATAGATATTATGGTAACACTCAAATTAACTTAATTATTGAATTAATCAATAAATTAATAATTATTAATTAATAATTATTAAAACCCAATACTGTATTGTCACTTATGTTTATAATTACGTGTGAATACACTGATCAGCCATAATATTATGACCGCATGCGTGTACTATTGTGTAAGTCCCTCTATTTCCCCCAAAACAGCCCTGACCTGCCAAGACATGGACTTCACCAGACTGAAGGTGTACTGTGATATCTGGCACCAAGACATTAGTAGCAGATCCTTTAAGGTGTGTAAGTGGTGAAGTGTGGACTCAGTGGATTAGACTGGTTTGTCCAGCAAATTCCACAGATGCTTGATTGGACTGAGATCTGGGGAATTTTTTTGTTTTTCCTCAAATCATTCCTGAACCATTTTTGCTTTGTAGCATGGTGCAATATCCTGCTAAAAGAGGCCACTGCCATCAGGGTCTGCAAAAACTGTTTAGGTAGGTAGTATGTGTCAAGGTAGTTAATATGTGTCCAAGCAGAACATTGCCCAAAGCATCACACTTTCCTCCCCTGGCTTGCCTTGTACTGGTGTCATGGTGTGTTCCCCAGGTAAGCAACGCACACCCTGATTGGTCTGTGGCTGCGCAGCCCCATACTGCGATGAACTGTGTGTTATGACACCTTTCTATTAGAACCAGCATAAAATTTTTCAGCAATTTGACCTGCAATATAGCTCGTTGGATCGGACCACACGGGCCAGCCTTTCCTCCTGCATCAGTGAGCCTTAGCTGCTCGTGATCCTGTCGCCGGTTTACCGCTTTTCTTTCCTCGGACCACTTTTGATTGGTACTGACCGCTGCAGACCAGGAACACCCCACGAGAGCTGCATGGAGATGCTCTGACCCAGTCATCTAACCCTTGTCAAAGTCACTCAGATACTCATGCTTGTCCATTTTTTCTGCTTCTAACTCATCAACTTTGAGGACAAAATGTTCACTTGCTATTTAATATATCCCACCTACTGACAGGTGCCATGGTAACAAGATAATTAGTGTTATTCAGTTTATCGTCAGTGGTCATAATGTTATAATAACGTAATAACCATTTACAATTTCTCCATCCTACAATTTCCACTGTAGGATGGAGAAGGTTTAATGTCTTTCCCCTGGAAATGTTTTATAACATAAATGTCCTAGTTGGTAGGCACAGGCTTCCTCATATTATCACAATTTTCGGATTTAATTCAAAGTATACAACATTACTCTAGCATTAAATTTGATTGTGTCACAAGCATTTCAGCGCTATGTGCTCATAGCCACGCAACAGTTTTTAGCATTCAGCTTTGATACAAACTGCCCCGCCTGCCTGAACAGCAGCTGCAATTGATATGCAGGCCAGCGGCATGTCAATCTGACAAGATTCTAATAAAGATAAATAATATTGCTACAATTACATATTTTTATTGTGCTTGTGCCACCAGTCATGGCAGAGAGTCTGCCACAGACAGCGATTAAAGGGGCCTTTTTATTTCTCATTCTTCTGGCAAGGGAAGGTGGTGGTGATGAGGGGGGGGGCAGCTGGCAGTTGGCTCTATGCCTCCAAGCCCACCAGAGGAATATAAAGTGTCTGTGGCTGATCTCCTCTGGGCTGCGCTCATCAATCATCCCATCAGAGCCCATTAGGGTGGCAGCCTCTTAAAATACACAGCAGCATACGGAGCTGAGGCAGCACCTGTGTCGAGAGCACATGGATGCCTGCTGCTGACAGACGTCACAACTGTGTTGGCTGCTGCAAACGTTAGCATGACTCATTATAACAGCAGTTATTATCAGACCAACCTTCGATGACAACAGAACTCCGGAAATGCCTTACACAAAGCTGTAGCCCTCACTGTCACCACTGTTTTATCACTGTTAATTCCTTTTATTAATTGGATTGGACAGTCACCCTGACAAGATGTAATAATAGTAACATGCTGGAGCTGTAGTACATAGTTTCAGCATGTTATAGAAGATGTTCTGGAGGCACACGATTCCAAAGCCAAACATCCACCCTTGTGTTGCCCTTCCCTGAAAAGCTTGTTGGCTCTTACATTGAGAAGCTGTTCAAAGGCAAATGTGAAGCCAGACTTGTAATCTGTGGTTCCTTTGGCTTGCATATGCATGACAGCCTCCTTGAAGATCTTCTTGTTCCGAACATTGGCTTGGACCAAAGTCCTGAAGCAGGGAACAACGGCATCGGCCTTCTCGTTGAACTAGAAGGGGAAATATAAACATAAATCAGAATCAGAATCAGCTTTATTGCCAGGTATGTGTTCACATACGAGGAATTCAACTCAGGACGCGCGTGAAGACACACGTGAGAATACTGTGTATGTATACTGGCTTCACCAGGCAAAAAATACCACAAATTGTGTCCAACTGTTGTAAGACTGTTTGTTTCTGAGTTTTCTCTATCATGTGTGCGTAGTTCATGGCGGCAGGATACAGACGTGGGTGTGCGCAGATGTAAGCTGCCCTGCTACTCTCTGGCTGGCAGTAAACACTGGTAATTACAACTTTCCACACAAAGAACAGGTGCACCTGAAACGCCAGTGCAAACCACCGAACAGAAACCCAGCCAAGGTAATATCATCTGTCTCATCTCATCCACCAAATTAGCCTAAAACTGTGTGTTTGTGCGCGCGCGGGCTTGTGCGGTGCATGGGCGTGCACGTGGCGTGTATTTTCCCACTTGTGTGCAGTGTCTATGCGTGATTACAATATTGGCAGCTGTAATCGCAGGTTTCAAATGCTGTTTCTTCTTGAAGGTCAACTTCAAAATCTACTGACATTTTCGGCACAGACTGATGTAAAACATTATGTGTGAGAAAAGCTGACATTTCTCATGGATTGGTGTCGTGTCACATTTAAATTGTCAGACAAAGAAATCAAACAAAAGTATTCAGAGCCACATATCCATCACTGTGCCACTTCCTAATATCACATCTATTGTGTTTTAAAATGTTAAGAAATACAGTGGCTGTGAAATTAGATTAAGGAAAACACAAGCTGGGTTAAATGCGCGATCTATCATAAATAAGAAATAAAGTCCTATGTAATAAAGTCTGTATTATCAAAACTAATTATATTGCCACTGCATAAATGAGGCCACAGTTTGTCATAAAGAAGTGTGCTGAAGCATGTAGATGCCAGAGACGGTGTTTGATGATTGTTGTCTGTTAATTTTTGGTCATTAATGTCTTTTGTGTTTGCAAATAATTCACAGCAAGCTTTTGTAAGCCCTCACTTTCTTTAAAGGGGTGAAAATCAGATGCGTTTCCCACCCAGATTAACATGCTCATTTCTCGCTTTTAGAACTGGGATTTAGAGGCATACAGTGGCTAAGAGCAATGGATTATGAGGGATTACTGAAGGAAGTCTCCAAACAGAGCCACCACACCAAGTATGTGGACGTGTGTGTGTGTGTGTGTGTTATCTGTCCTGCAATATAGGATAACATTAATATTTCCCTAAACAACACTCCTAATGGAAAGCTTGGTAATCAGAGTGAAAGAGAGAGACAGGCACAATCCCACACAGACAACGGTGGTGCAAATACAAAGCAAATATACTATAATGAGTTAAGTGTGACATTTCCGTTGCAAGCAAACAACAGTTTGAGCATGCGGTGCTGTTCACTGACTGCCTACTTGATTAGCACCTGCTTAATAAAAACAACAAATATTTGTGTGTCATTGTTGCTTTCGCGGTTGAGTTGTATCATTAATGGCACATAATGTTCTGCGAGCTTCTACTTACCCTGGCCACATTCACATAGTCGTCATCTGATAGTGTCTCCAGCATCTCCACTACGGAGGTTTTCATCAGCTTCAGAGTGAGTCCGCTGACACTTCCACTCCTGCAGAAAACATGCAATGAGGCTCAGTTGGGAGAAGACAGATCCTAATCCTGCTCATGTCCATTTTCCTAACTTGTGGAGGACATGTTTTGGATAGTGAGTAGACTTCAATTAAGGTGAGGAAATGAGCAGTGATCGCCTTCCTCTAACTTTTAGGCTTTTCTCAGACCAACAGGTGGCACTAGCGCCCTTTGAAGGAGACATCCACGCCAGGCAGGGGGAAATGTTGAAAGAGGAGGTGGTAAGAGAGACTGAGGAGTAAGATACTCACACGTCCACAATGATGACCATGTCCTTTGGAGACGATGCACCTTGGATATACCTGCACAAAAGACACAAAGAATGGACTTTAATTTGTTCCCATAATCTTTGAGAATTGCACTGAGAAAGAAAGAAGCCAAAGTCACAATGAGCTGAGCCATGATAATATGGAGCGACCATGGCTGAGCCCACTTAAGCTACAGAATACTGAAAAGGCTTATGTGCTTAGAAGAGTTAATAAGTTGTGTTATATACTTCAGTGTTGGCTACAGCTACTGTCGGCTGACTTCAACAAAGATACTCCTCTTTACTGAATAACAATGCCTACTCTAAATAATTACTGCATGAGCCAAAGTAATTGCTAGTTTATGGTCTAAGTATATAATAACACATTCACAATAACAGCCTGCACTGTAGCTGCACAACATCCTTAGCACACAGTCCTTTTTAAAAGCCCAGAACTAAGTCTAAAAGATGCAAAAAAAATATCATCATCTGCATCAACAGAGGATTAATTGAATTGTTAATCAGTACCAGTAACCCAATTTCTATTTTTACAAAAGCTGAGATTTTTGTGTTTAAACAAGATTTTGGTTTTCAGATATTACCGTTTTGCTAAATATTTATCTAAGATATATTGCTTAAATTAACTAGTTTCTTCATTTTTAAAAGTGTGACATAATAATAATAATAATAATAATAATAATAATAATCTTTATTTGTAGAGCACTTTTCAAAAACAAGTTACAAAGTGCTTGAACAAGTGTAAAGACAATAATACCCAAAATAAAAATAATACAAAAACAATACAAGATAAAAGCAAGAAAACATTGAAAAGACTAAAATACACGTTTAAGATAAATAAAATAAGTAAAATAGAATAAAATAAAAGGGCTAAAATAAAATAAACGTTACGGACCGCCATAAGCTGTGCTAGAGACCTGTTGATGTTGTTGGAATTTCTCCATTTGAGGTGACATTTAATCAAAGTCACAAATCATTTAATGTTGCCTAAACCCTTCAAAGTCTTTTCTTAAAGATCTGGCAGTAGGTTTACACATACTACTTTCAATACCAATCAACGTGATCAAATAGGTCGTCCCAAATCGAATGGACTTTGTTGTGGTAAAGTAATCTGCCTTATACTGCCATACTTGATTGTTCAGGATACGGATAACACTTACACAAGAAACAAAAGAAACAAAAAAGATTTTAGGACTTAAAATGAGCATTAGTGACGTATTAAAATTGAATTTTCTGCAGTCACACTATGGTGACTCATACAGTCTAATATGCTTTATATTTAGTCACTTGAAATTTATATAAACTGCTCAAGGAGCAGCCTGAGCGGTGTTGACCTGTGCTGTGGAGAGCCTGTGCTTTCAGTAAAATGAAATAGCTGATGTTCTGTTCCTTTGATGACTCATCAGTTGGGAGTCAAACGCATTATTTATTGTGGCGGTCCCTTTGTTGGGGGGAGGCACAAGCTGCTTAAGACCATTATGCTTCTGCTGCAAAGCAACTGCTAAAATAAGGCTGTTCTGGGTGTGTGCACAGCGTAGGCCCACAAGGCAGAGTGCTGAATGCTGAACTAGCAAGGCCAGACGACTTGTGTCCTGGAAGAGGCGCACACATAACATCTGTCCACAGTTGATAGAGGATGACATACAGAGGAAAATCAAAAATTCCCTCATTCTGTTCCAGTGGCAATTAAAGTCACATTTACCCCCGATATAAAGAGAGCTGAGATTGATGGACATGTTAGGTTTTTCTATGGCACACTGGGAAGAGGGAGGGGGGTTTCAAATGTGAGTACTACTTTGACATTCTGAGGAGTGAGCAGGCAAGCAGTTAGCAGCCGTCTTAGGCAGAGGCAGAGTAATCATCAGGGGTCTCTTTCTGCTGATTATCAGCCGTTCCGCTGAGTGTGGAGAGAAGCCAGCTGCCTGTGGGCCAGAGAGGCTCCTTTCTTATGCTCGGCCAAGCTGATATGGAGGTAGAGCAACAGAGCCCCGGTAGGCTTCGCCACTGCTCCCGCAAGTCTCACTGCTCCCGCTCACTGGCAGGCGCCACTCCAACCTGCAGAATGACCCCTGACCCTTGTTGAAGTGACGTCCCTCAGCACACTGCCTGGACCGCTCAAATCCGTTTTTCAGACACAACCTGGGCCCCACTCTGCTGAAAAGATGCCTGAAACCCCCAGATGGAACGGAGACTCGGCAACAGCACTGACTCACAAGAGGTCGATTAACTGAGCATGCCCAGAGTGAACATGGGCAAAATGTATGTGTGTGAGGCAGAGGGGGGGGAATCCAATTATTTTCAATAATACAGAATGCCACATCAAAGGTAGAACTTCTGCAGCTCTCCACAACTGTGTGGCGTACGAAATCAGGTCTGGAACCATGAGGCATATTGGCATGCGTGACTTTTATCAATTTAATTACTGAAATCTTAATTTGAAGAAGTGAGAGGGAGAGGAAGAGAGCGCCGAGACTCCACACAGTGGCGGCTTCTTTCATTCGAGTGGATGGGGTTTGTGAAAGCGATCATCGATGCAGGACGGAGACTCGGTCAGAATGTGGCCCACGTCTGCACTCCCTCAGGCTCATGGACGGAGACGGACCCTGTCTGGAAACTGAACGAGGGTCATTTGGTGACGGCTGATACCTACAGACCAACTGCAGATTTTCATTAACTTCTCTGGTCTATTTCTCATAGAAAAAGAATAAGGTAATCCTTTAATGGGACTCCAAGTTATTTTAAAGTGGCTAAATGTTAATTATAAAGCAATGGCTTCTATTACTAGTAGTCATTACAGGTCATCTTCCAAACCAAATGGAAAATCTTACAAAAGGAGTACTGTGCTAGCTTTGGCCCTAAAATCTGCTGAGAAAATATCACTTTCAAGCAGATCATTTCTCTCTTAACTGTGAAAGAGGCGGCATTGATCAGCAGTAATGGGGTTTAGGAGGAATGTGTGAGCAGTGATGGAGTAGAGAAGAGTAACACATGAGCCAGGATAGTGTCACTCAACACTGAAACTATAGTGCTGCCATGGCTGATTTTTCCCACAGATTGTCTTGGTGTATCAGCACCGCTCTCTTTCTCTCTCTTTCCATTGCCTAAAGTACAATTGAATTTTCTCTGTGCTTCTGAGCGGAGAACATCAGGATCAGAGAGAGCGGGATGGAGTCAAGGATTTTCAGTCTCCAGGCTGATACGCAGTGCTACAGTTCTGACAGATAAAAATCACGAATTGAGGCCGGTATCAGCATATAATTCTCCACATTTTGACTCATGGATCCAGATGTGTTGTTTCTGCATGGATTCCTGTCAGTAATTACCTCTCAGCTTCTGCCCACTGATGCCATTCTTTCCCTGTCATTACCCAGTCTCCGGCGTGCCAAGGCCAGGTGACAAGCAGATGGGCTTGGCTGGTGCTGAACTGAACCCCATCGGCCATTCTGTCCCACCGTGACACGACCATCAGCCATCAGCCGGCAGACATGACATATCAGCCTATGGCTTCTCTGTCCGTTCACTCACAGTTATGGTTGGTATCTCTCCGCTAGTGCTGACTCATCATAACTTGTGAGAGCACTTTATTTCAGACTTCACTATTGCATTTACATATGAGTGTGCCAGTTGTTCTTTACTCTGTGAGCAGCTCATTACAGTCCAACTTGTGATGTACTTGCAATGTAACTTGTGATGTATTTGCGCCCCTATAAAGCACTGTGGCATTAATTGTTATAAATATTATTTGCTGCTCCCAGCTTCTCAAATGTGAAGATGTATTGCTTTTTAACATTGTAATTGTTGCAGTTATAGGTTTTGTGCTATGGTAGCCTGTGTGTGCGGTGTCAGTACATATAAGTGTTTATACCATCACAACATGTACAATCAAGATAAAACCTAATTTGTGTTTGCAGTAGACATGTGCTCTTTACACTGAGGTGGAACGAGGTATTGCTCTAAATGACGGGAGATTAAAACAGCAACATTCACAGCCACCCCGCCCTCACAACCTGCCACCATCACCCATATATCTAAAAGAAATGCATTATACAAGCAATGAACACAATGACATATTCTGCGTTGCGGTGATTGTATTTTGCTCCTTTCGCAGCAGTCTGGTAAAGGAGTCTCATTGGAATTCATGAAATAGTTTTATCATGGCACAGCGCTGTAAAATCAATACATTAACTGTGCCGGGGGGGCTAACTCTCTCAGGAGATTGTGTTTATGCACCCTGACCCATTCCACAAAGTGTTGTGCATTTCATTTAAATTGGAGGAATTATCAAGTACATACATTTCAGACACATGCCACAGATACACGTAGCATGATCCATGGAGAGGTGGACTGCTACAGTAAGTGTACAGGAGCAGCAAGTGCGTTTCACGACTGTTTTGTTTTGAACCACGTTTATTGGCCAGTGCATGCAAATAATAAGTGAAGATGTTTGTGTGTGTGTGTGTACACATATATACAAACTAGGGCTCAATGATTTAAAAAAAAAAAGATTGGTTGCAATTATTTTGATTGACATTGCAATTGCGATATGATTTATGATATTGAAGGGGATGATTTTTACATTATTCTCATTTTCATCGAAAAACATATTAAAATGATCATGGTGTGATTTTTGCGGGGATCTTTACCAAACAAAGACGTTTTCTTAAGTGTGTAGAACAGATGTGTGGGCTAGGCCATCTATGCAGCATGAAAATATTTGATTTAAAATGGTATTGACACACATATCGCCTTTAACAAATATTGCACATGCTCATGCAATTTGAAAATTGCAGCAAGCCATATTGCGATATCGATAACTTTTCGATTAACTGTTCAGCCCGATATAGTACCATCTGTGTTGTCTTTGTGGTCCACTGTAATGGTCCACTGTAATGTGTGAACTTTATTCACAGTGTGAGTTCTGATATGCATGCATCATGTACAGTAGATATGCAGAGTAACTGCAGAAAAATGGGAGAACATGGCAAGACTGCTGGTGGGTGTGTATGTGCGTGTGTAGGTGTGTTCCTGTGCATGCTCCCATGTGTGCGTGGATTGTGTTGTGCTGATGGGCTTATTATTTTATGGACTGCTGCTCTCTTAGTGCTCCTGTGGATGTGGCAGGCGAATAAAGATTGAATTAAGATAAAAATATAGGAGGACGGCACCCAGAGAGCCTGCAGGAGAAAGAGATGTTGTCTGGCGTTTATTTATTCCACTTTCTGTTGATTATTGGAAGTGTCGGTACCAGGATTCACATTTCCATATTTTCGGCTAGAAGAAAAACATACAAAATTTTATGCTAAAATTTTCGACCACTTTCCTTTTTGAAACAAAGTACAGAATATTGAATTAATCATGCATACTGGAATACATCAGCATCAATTATTAGCAGACAAGTGTTAGTCTGTTACTGTTGCTCTGCGAGATGGAATAAAACGTCTCCTGCTGTGTCTCTCACATTTTGGCTCAAACTGAAATGTCAAATATTTTTGGGGGACTAAAGTTACTAAAGCCTCATGTCACCTTCAGTCTCGCCAATAACACACAGTAGTCTTTCTTTTGACTCTGCTTCTCCCTGAAGTGGGGTGAAGAGAATGAAAGGAGGAGGATGCAAAGCTTCAGATATTGGGAATGGTATTTTTGGGGAGCCTCAGCTTCGAGCATTGACCAGCAGTCATAATATTTACAAAGAGGTTAGATTGACTTTTTGAAGAAATCAATATGTGATACAGACTACATGCTGTTGTGAGCCTGGGAGGTAATGGGATCTTTGTAACGCTTGGCTAACAGGACTCCATGCCTGTCTCTGGTTATTTCTCTCTTTGCCCTCACACTTTTCCATCTACCTCACTTCATCCTCTGCTTCGTTTCCCTTGATAACAGGAACAGACATTATAATGGACAAATGTTAATAATTAATGTCAGAGCAATTGGAGACAATTAAGTGTGTTGACTGGACCATTAATTTTCCTCGGGGTGTCGGTGGGGGAGCAGACGGGGAGAGAGCCCATCTGTAGAGGCAGGCGGCCCTCCGATCTTTTTCCTCGGAGGTGCACCTGCTCAGCCACGCCGCCATCCAACCGTTGCAGGAAAAGCTACAGGTCTGTTACGCTACAAACTGGCCATGAATCCTGGACGCTAGTTTAGCTGTGCATAGTAAATCACATCTTTGACTCGGTGACTCTTCCCAGAGACAACATAAGTGGAAATGCTATTGAAGCATGTTTGTGCGATTGCATCTGTGTATTCCAGTTGCTATAGTGGTATTTGTGAAGCTGCAGTATCTATCTGGCATATCAGCACATGTGATCTGATGTATCTGTGAGTTTGTGAGGGGAGTGTTGATAGGCGCGTGGGAGGATGTGGGAGACCGTGTGTGTTTGCCATATATTATTTACTATAGCGTGTTTATTCTTGGTGATCATTTTGACTTGTGTACTTAATTAGTCAAAACTGTAATTACCCAAAAAGTGACTTATTTGTCTGCAGTGACATGTAGCGCTCCCTAAATGACTGTTCTCAAGGGGGCGTGAATTGTTGGTACCACTGACAATGTCGGAACTGGTCACTTAATTGGTCTGATATCAGTGTGGGTGGGTACTATTTTTTTGTAATATCACTTCATTCATTACTCCGTACAATACGCCGCACAGCTGAATTACTGTGAAACTTCCAGAGTACTGAGGCTACAGGGCTGATGTTTGACAGTATCACCACAACTGGACCCATGAAAGAGAGACAGCTAACACTAGCTACACCCTCTTACTTTGTATAACACGGCACTAACCCTGCCTGAGTTGGAGCTGTCGATGACTCATTAGGTGTTGAAATAACATGAACAAATAGAAAACATTTAGTGGAAATCAGTGCTAACGTTGGCAATCTAGCTTGCATTTTCTGAGGCTAATTAGCCTAGCTTGGTAGCTTTTACTTTACAAGTGGAATACAAACTGAACAGCACAGCGTGGATGGGTCCTCCAAAATAACTGACTGTTGTAAAGAGACAGATAGCTTAACTACGTAACTTTAAAAAATAACTATTCTCTTACGAATGAAAAGCTATATTATTAAGTAACGTTAATATAACAAAACACAACCTGGCTCAATTCAGCATTCTCAGGGGTTTGCTGTTACAGCCTTACTTGTGTTGGCTAATGTTAGCAAACCTACTGTGTAACTGACATTTTGCAGACTATGACTCTGCTCTACTTACTGTAAAAAGCATTGGACACATCACAGCATTTACCGCTAGCACAATTGTCTCTTGTGGCCACAGTGATCGTTGTTCAGTAAAAGTTTTAGTCTAATTGTAAATCTTGGTTGTTAGGCATCGTTATGTGGGCTCGTTGATCCGTAGGACTAGTGTAAATGCTCATGTCGTTGTTTGTGTTAAGTTACTGTCCTCGTGACGGATGCTGCTATCTCCTGCTGTCACATAAGCGCGCATGATGGACTTACCTAACAGTAGAGGACTGTTTTGTAACATGCATGATTGTCCGCACTCTCCAGAGGACGTTAGTTTGGGGAGACAGCATGTAGACTATAATCACACAAGTCTGACCTGACAGATCATGACACTCCCTGCCACGGCCTCACCACTCAGCGCGGCTGGGCACAAGTTGCTAAGCAACGGGCAACAGGAATGTCGAAGGCTCCGACATGAGGAAAGGCTCGACAGAAGTGACACACATGGAGGACCGGGGGGGTGACAAGGTGTTCCGCGGCACAAAAAATACACCCCTTTCTCTGTGTAACCTTGTGACACACGCTGCTGCCACTCAGAATTCCCATCATCTTTCTCTTCCCTTGTTCCTTCCTGTCTCCGGGAAGAGTCCCCACGTCAAAACATGTGTAAGAGAATTAAACTCGGGTGTACTTCGGTTTCAGGCTGATGGATCCGAGACAGGATTCCTGTTTTAACTTGTCCTGCTACACAGAGCCTTGTGTTTTACAGTATTTTTCATTTATATACTTAGGTAATGTGTCAGTGGAGCACTAAGGAGACTGAAGTTAATTGTTCAGGGAACACCACATGTGGTGATTGTATTGTAGATAAATTCAGTGGTTGGGGCTCATTAAAAGGTACAATGTAAATATAGTGTCATTTCAATAAGAACCTGCTATCACTTTCAAACTGATCAAATAGTTCAGTTATATATGAATATACCTTCAATTTACATGTTTCAAGTGAGGAGGATGTAAACTGTGATTTTATTCTTAGTTTGTTTTTATATTGTTGTTTAAATGGTTCTGTTCTTATCTATAGTTGTATTTCATGGGTATTTATTTTGTATGTTTTTGTAATTAGGAGGGGAGCACTGTCATTTCCACGTTGTTGTGAATTAATAAATTGAACCTCGACTGGCCTTTAAATTCCACATTATTTTGAAAGATGACTGCACTCAATCTATTTCACACAGGGCTAAATTTGAAGGTGTCAAGCTTGTGTAATTTTTTAAATCTTGAGTTTCACACAAATTCAGTGTGCAAAGGCTTCTTTTGCTTGTCTTTGGTTTGTTTGGTCTGGACTCGTTGACTTCATCTGACAAGCCTGGCCTGACCTCAAACAGCCACTCAGGTTGAGCTGGACCGAGACAGAGATGGAAAAGCGGGTCAGGTCTAATCAACATTGCTGTCATGATTATGTCCACTTCACTCCAACCTGTAACCAGGCAACAGGCCGGGCTGCCACAAAGCTGATGTGACAGTGGCAGGTAGATTGAATGAGGAAGGGTGGACAGGAAGCTTGCGTGAAGGGACTGTTTGGCCCGGTGCAGCCTAGTTCTGTCCAACCCGTCACACTCGCCCGCCCCGGCACTCTGTACAGGGATCAGCTGTTGCACTGAGAACTACGGGCAAAGGTGGGTGCTTTAAACAAAAACATTAGCCCCTATCTTGTTTTGTCCGCGTAGCAAAAAAAACAATACAATCAACATTATCACTTACGTAGATAAACACGGGTCAGGAAAACATTTTTATCTCATTCCATTAAACAATATCCTTTATTTAGCTCTGGGCTAGAACGAGCACTGGAGGTTGACAGCAGACCAAACACTGTACAGGAATCCGAATGCAAGGCTGTATTTAAGAGCCTTTCTTTTGTACATGTGGCCACATTCATATCCTATAATGTCCAGATGGGCCTCAGGCAGCCAGCTTAAAAGAGGATATAATCTTTTAAACATTTTTCCTAAACTCCTTTGTTATATAGTAATTGTCAGAGTTTTTTTATGATCGCTGCATTGATGCTTACATCATTTTAGGGAAGTGCAGTAAAGTAAGTACATGAAATAATTAGAAATACTTGTATGTAAGTAGGTTGCTCCTTTTCACTCCAACACTGAGCAAAAATTCTGAAAGTTGTTAGGATGAAAATACCTCAAATTATCTTAAATATAACAAACAAAAGGCATGTGCAGTGGCAACGTGTTTAGACACAAGATTAGCCCTCAGCTATAACACACAAATCAAGAAGCAAATGTGTTTACACCATGTGTATGCACTCAGATCAGATCACAACAGTTTGTCACCATTTTAAGACAGCATGACAGTGTAGCTGCTGACAGCACACAGGTGTTGCAATGACAAGTTAAATTTCTACAATTTTCTGCACTTTTACTCTACTGGTGCTCCTGTTCTTATTGGTTAGAGGCTGTCCGCTCTGAGCTACACAATCCACTTACTCTCAACGCTCAGCTGAATTCATCTGATGACCAAAACTCATGCCTACCAATACTCATCTGGACTAGCATAAAAACTATTATGTATTCTTTAAAAATGGCAAATGCATATAGGAATCTAACGTATGCACGTCTAGGGCTATCAAAATTTTAGCCTTTATGAGTAAAAACTGCCCATAATGCACTTGATGATATCTGTTGATGCTACAAAGTTAAAGTCAAACTTAAACTGAGTGTGTAAATACCAAATCAGTGAGTATACTTCCCAATACAAAATGCAACTCTTCTTATTTTATTACTAAAAACTGGCTTAAGCTTGGTTTCTTGGACAATGAAAGAAAATTTCCGAGCCACATTATTCAGAAGTACAGTACATCCAGGGTCAAGGACCAGTGCAATTTGTTTCTATCACCATTATTGCCCCGGAAGACTCCAAATTTGCCGATTCAGGAAATAAAAACCTCTGAAAATTATTTCAATGCTCAAAAATGAGCATTCCTAAAATGGCTAGTAGGCATTAACAGTGTAAGAAAAGAAATACAAATCACACTAATAGTATGTGAAGACTAGTGGTGAGCCGTTATCGGCGTTAACGTGCTGCGTTAACGTGAGACTCTTATCGGGCGATAAAAAAAATATCGCCGTTAATCTATTCTCAAAGTTGGGTTGGGAGTTGGGTCTATACTACGCAAGCTATGATGACTTTCACCTTGATATTTTAGTATAGTATATATAGTATGTATACCTAGCCGAATTGCACTGTAGGGGGAAAGAACAAGTCTTCGAACCTGTGTGTATGCCTGCTGTGAAATTACCACATCAAACGTGACGTGCTAACATGGATGCAGCT